>JAZHYW010007495.1:0-12708 GCA_037355805.1 Ixodes ricinus
AATCTTGGCCTACACTGAAGGAAGGAGCAGAACTATAGTCATCCTCTAGTAAAATACTGCTAATTGGAAGAAAGTAATAAAATTGTGAGCTGGGCTAGTTGGTGACAGTCAAACATAATGTAAATGCAATAGCCCAAAACAAGGAAGACTAAGGAGAGGAACGAACAACACAGTCACAACACAGAAGAGATGTAGAAATGTGTCATGTGTTGTTCGTTCCTTTCCCTAGTCTTCGTTCTTGTGCCATGTTGCACCTCCATCGTGTTTGCTATTTCCAAGCAATTTCCTGTGGTTATCGAAGCGCACGTCTTTCGCCGGCCGATCCTGTGACGCTAGAAAAATGGTGCAATTATATATAAGAAAAAATTAAAAAAGGTGCGCGGACGCAAAATAAAGTAAAGTGCGGACGTACCTTATATACATATATATATATATATATATATATATATTGTTACGACGCAGACGACGACCGCTGCGGCAGTGGTGTGCACTACTATCGCGCGCAAGGCCCACGCGCACGGCCCATGCCGCCATTAAATAATTCGACTTTATAATGTGAACATCCCTGTCTTCTGCCGGCCCCGCATCTCCGTAACATTTGGTGGAGGTGCGGCCGGGTACCGATCATCCCGTTCATCCCCATCAACCTTGACTTTTTTTCTGGAAGCGTTCCGCAGCATTTGACTGGTTTCAGCGCACAGCCCTGCCACACAGCCCCCGCCTTAATGATGCCATGAAGACAGGCCGACATGAAAGAACTCACAGACGTAGGCGAGAGTGTCGCATGATGACTTGAGAACGCGATTGCGAGGACGATGATTCTGACGACTGAGACCCATGGAGGATTGACGATTCCCTGCCCTTCCCCAGCCCAATCTTGTGACGGCATGACGGACGTTCCTTAGCCCGGACAATGTCGTCGCAGGGCTGTGACTGGTGCTGCGGTCGGTAATGCTGCTAAAGCGTTTTCCGGCCATAGAAGGATCTGCGGCAGGTTCTCATATTCGTGGCAGGCTGCCCTGCTATTGTCTATCTGTGTCTTCATCTGTTTCTATTGTGTTTGCATGCATGTTTTTCTTGTGTTTTCTTCATTCATAAGCCGGGTCGTCCTCTTGCAAGGAGGGGGTCATGTGGCGATGAATGCGACGACGCTGCCGTAGTGGTGTGCACTACTTTCCAGCACTAGGCCCACACGCACGGCTTTGCCGCCATTAAATAATTCGGCTTCATTATGTGAACATCCTTGTCGTCTCCTGCCGGCCCCGCATCTCCGTAACTACATACACACACACACACACATATATATATATATATATATATATATATATATATATATATATATATCATATTCGAAGAGAGGAGAAGGTGATTATTGAGTTTATTGCATTAAAGTAGGTCCTTCCCTATGTAGAAAAGTGGCTCCCAAGATATCTTGGAAGACGGGCAACTTCCGACATTTGCAAGCTAAGATGACGTGCCACGTCACTGCCGCATGCCGGAACTAGCGCTGGCCTTAAATCAGCAACGGTTGTCGTCTTACCCAGTTAAGCGAATTTGAAACTAACAGAACACTGAGAGCTGGTCAAAAATTTAGTCCGCCGAAACCAATGGCCGGGATGGTGTAATCGGTTAAGCGCAAGTTGGTTGAGCGTCGACCCGGACAGGCGAAGGTTGCGGGTTCAATCACCGCTCCTGGCCCAATTCTTCGCCAGCTCTCTTTCGCTTTCCCTAACTTTAATGCAATAGATTCAATAATCACCTTGTTTCCTTCGTTGACGATATTACTACGCCTCGCATTTGTTAATCATCACTCATTTTGTAATGCAAAATGAGTGATGATTGGTAAGTATCATATATATATATATATATATATATATATATATATATCGCGCGCAAGGCGTGGGCTTTGCGCGCGATAGTAGTTTACACCACTGCCACAGCGGTCGTCGTCTGCGTCGTAACAATATATATATATATATATATATCAAGTACGGTTCTATCATCATCATAGGTTCGATCATCACAAATGTCACGTTATATTTGATCAAATGAATCAATGACTTACGAAACCCCCGAAAGCCCAAATATACGGCGGAGCCAGGATTTGAACTCTGGGCCTTCCACTGCCCTGTCGGGTGTGCTTATATTAAATTATATTATATTTATTATACTGGCCGCGAAGTAATGTCAGTTTACATTTCTCCCCATGGCTCTAGGTTTTTTTCTTCTTCGTCCCCTGTTTTACAGGGTTTCTGACCAAATTCCTCTTTCACACAATTTATTTCCCTTTCTTCTGCGTGTCATATGGACATCTGGTGATGCTTCTCTTCCCGGTAATGAGAACGCACACGCGATCACCCGACAAATAACCCTCCTGGCTTTACACAAGGAGAGAGAGGAATTTAGCATACACCACAATACCAACCTTTTCCAGCCCCCCCCCCCCCATACTCACTCACAATAATGTCACAGAATACTACCGCTCCCAGCGCAACACTCTTCCTCCCCCAAACAAGACACAAACCTGGCAGGAGGAAATCGCATGACGCAAACCTAAGACCCCCACCTACCCAAACCTATTCCATGAACATCGATTCTTCCCCACCAGGTACCCAGGCATCTGTCCGGGTCACCAATCCCCACAACCCGCCTTGTACCACTCCACATGAACCTGTCCAACCCCATTGGGAAACGGCATCAAACCTATCCCCCATCCTACATTCTCTCCTTGGGAGGCTGCGCTATCCAGTACAGTGCCTGATGATCAGCGACGGCTGATTGAACGGGTCAAGCGAATAGCGGAAGCCAACGGAGCCCTGAAAAATGGCACTGGCAATAGACCAAGTCAAAGCTCGTCCATGGCCGCGGCGCAGCGCGAGAGCCAAAGCTCTGTTCTCCGTGAGCAGAAGAGTCCCTTTCTCGGCAATAGACGCGCACCACAACACAACGAGTCCTTCCCAGAAGTATAATGGCCTCAACAAAGGGCCGATGATTGCCTGCGCACAGTTCCCAACATCTACGCCATAACCGACTCCGGAAGCATCTGCCCATGCGCTGTTGGGTAGCAGGGGGAAGGGGGAGCGGGTGGCAGCGCGGCAAAGTAGGGCCAAACACGCAGAAGAAAGGGAAGCCAGTTCAGTGAACGAGAAATTTGGTTTCAAAATTTGTCAAACATGGGACGAAGAGGAAAAAAACAACCAGGGCCATAAAGAGAAGAGTAAAATTCTGAGCAGCCCGCCGCCCCATGGAGCGCCTTGAGGGGAAGCGGGCGCTCCAGCGAGCGAAGGACGCGAGGAATGGCTCGTAGTCGTTCTGGCTGTGCGAAATGGTGTCCTCGACTGCGTCGAGCCTGAACCCAAGAAACCCCATGCGTCATGTGGGCTCTGCTGGTATCACTTAGGTCTAAGCGTAATTTCGACCGCAAGAAGACCTCCACGAGGAGGCGCACCGTAGACGCCAACTTGTCTGGGTCGGAATGTGCGCACAAGAAGTTGTCCATGTGAGACCAAGCCGAGAGTCCACGCGCGCGTATTTTCTTTGCAATGGGCCATGGCTGTTGCCAAGAGCTGCATGTAAAACGGCGCCGGGGGTATCCCGAAAGGCATACGGCAAAAACGGCAGTAACGACGGCCTACACTAATTGTGGTTGGGTGACGGGAAGAGGGATAAAGCGCGATATGGTAAGAGGCCTTGGCAAGGTCGAGCTTCATCATATACCCGTGGGGGGGGGGGTACTTTGATGACCTGTGGTAACGGAGTAAGGCGGAACTGAGGTACCTGGAGGTAAGGAGTATGTGCGGCGCAGTCTAAAACAAAGCGGAACTCGGTGGCTGACTTGGATACGAGAAAGACGGGGTTGAGGTACGAATTACGTGAGGAGCGTTCGATGATGCCGCCAACATGTTGGTAACGGCGGCATCGATCGTGGCCGACCTGGTCAGGGAAGGGGGGGGAGACAAGTAGCATTCGTGCGGCAAATGGAAAGTGCGCTAAAGTTTGGTGGCCCGTGAAAACTACATGCCTCACTAAACACTGCCCAGTAGACTTGAGGTGCCTGCTAGGTTGGGTGAACTGGCGGCGGAGGTCCCGTTGCTTTCGACTTGTAGGCGGTGCTAAACTGGTCCGACTCGGAGTCTTTAACTTCACTTTGTTTGTCTGTGGTGTGTTCCTTTGTGTTGGTGTGGTTTTCCTCCTGGCCATCGTAGGCGTCGAAAGAGTCGTCATCGGCGCGGGGCTCGATGTCACTGTCGGTCCTGCTGAGCCACTCCAGGGTTCGCTCGGCGGCGGTAGCCGACCAGTACGAATTCAATGGGTTGTTTTCTTCAGTCCAAGATCAAGCACGGGCAGGTCGCCTCGCAAAATGCATGGGCGAGAACGTCCTCGACCGGCAAAACGTCCAGGAGCGCCGAGGAGACGACCGTGCCGTCGATGACGGCACTGGTGGGTCTCGAAGAACCAGTGTATAGCTGCCCAACCTTCTTAGGATAAAGGATCCTCTCGGACTTGGTGCCTTGGGGGCGGTAAATGGTGTTCGAGGGAGCGGGAGACATGCGGCGTCCGCGTTAAAGCTGGTTGGGTAGCTGGTCGCGGAGCTCAATGAAAACATCGAACTCGAGCCTGGACGTCTAGTAAAGGGTAGCCGTCCTCCCGTTGCCTCTCGCAACGACGTAAAAAAGTTCCAGTCAGTTGAAAATGAGGTGCTGGTGTTCGGGGAGCATGGCATCCCAGTAGAACCGATACGGGCGGAGATGCCGCATCTCGTGGACATCACCCGTTGACAAACTTCGGTGTCCTGGGCAAGGTCTCGCAGAACGTTTTAGGCCTGACAGACACTCGCTCCGGAGGTAGTCAGATCGTGCTGGTGACTCTGGTAGAAATAATTCCCGTAGAAGGCAAGTTTCCGGCAGGAGCAGGGGAGGACTCCTGCGATGCCGGAAGCGATCCCTTGGCGCGTCTGTGGATGTTCGAGCTCACCGTGCTGACGTTCGAAGAGCTCGCGTTCAGAGTTCTGCTACAGGAACTGCTGAGACTACTGGCCGTGTGGGGCGAGAGCGGCAAGGGCATCGACGATTGGAAGCAGGGCACCTCCCAAGGTTGAGGCGAAGGAGGCAGAAATGGCATCACCTGTCTGTTGGACGAGTTCGGCTTTGTCATCGGCGGCCAAGTGCGTTCGCGCGTTCGGCGACGAGGCATACTTCTCCTTGGCTTTTTCTCTTGTCAGGTTGAGCTGTGTGGCAGTGCCGGCGGCTGCGACTCAGTTCGAAAAAGGGTCTTGGCACGAGAACGAAAAGAAGAAAACTCGGAAACCCTTCGGACATATTCTTGTTCCTTGTTCGGGAGGAAGAAGTTTCGTATGAATTATATATATATATATATATATATATATATATATATATATCCAAAATAATTGTGTGGCTTCAGCCCTACACAGACCGTGGCAGCCAAGTGAGTATGCCTGGACTCGCATTAATATCACAAGCAACCGAATTGAATTTGTGGATGAAAAAAGCCTCCTTCACCATCCCACCCTGAAGAAAAGCGGTTCCCGCTTGAAACGTTGGTAAAGTAAAAGGCCTTTCCTGGAACTCCTCACCTTTCGTTATATATATATGTAACCTCGGATCATCCTCGGCAGCGTCATTGGCACCACCTAGCTTCCTCGTACAAATACTCCAACTACAGTGTACTCCAACTCATAGGCGTAGACTTCGGGGGGGCATCGGGGCTCGTGCCCCCCTGGTGAGATCCAGGGGGGCAGAGCCCCCCCGGGCCCGGGCCATGATCCTTACCGAGACGCTGTTTACGTGCCATGTAACGAGCTTCTAGTAGTGGCATGTATACAAAATAACGCCCACGTTGCCTTTATTGACAAAATACATGGGAAATGGAGCCCCAGCGTGCTTTCGTTAGCTTCAATCTCCAGTTCTGGCAAAAAGGTAACGCGCAGCAGCACCCCCCCCCCCCTCAGAGAACTTCTCAGCCTGCCCCCTCCGGGAAAATGGAAAGTCTACGCCGCTGCTCCAACTGATTTGGCCGCCCCGATCCTCCTGGACCACAAACTCCCGTAGTAGCGCAGTGGTTTCATACCGGTCATGTCGATCACTTTCACGCACTCAGTAACCTCTTCCCAGAGTTTCTCTTTGGTACCAATTGTTCCAAAACGTTTTGAGCTGCGCGTCCTAAAAACTCAACGCTTTGACACTTCACTGATCACCAGTTCATTGAAGTGGGCGCAATACATTGAGTCTTGCTTGAGGTGATGATCTGTGTTGGAAAAGACACGTCAATGACGCTCAGTTCTTCTTCATTTGTTTTTCTCACTAGCGCTCGCACAAGCTGCTTCCAATTAGCTATCTCTTTCGCTCGCTATAGTTGGTACTCAGGCGAGGAAAGTAAGAAAGAGCCACGTAATTCCTTGAGAAAACAAATTCCGAAAAGGGAAGCGGAAACCCCGCTCCTCTATGATTTCCTGAACAGTTCCGACGCGACTGCTGAAGCAAAGAAGGTCGACCCACCTGCGAAAACAAACCGTAAACCAGCCGCTTTCGTACTTTCTCTGCTTGTCGTCTACTTCAAGAACGTGAAAACACAGCCGTCCTATGCGCCTGCCTTCCCGCAATGTTTCCCCTCCTGTCACGTGATTTTCCGCCGCGCTGTGAGTAGCCAGCGCGGCAGCTGCCACTCTGCCGCGGCGGAAAATTTCCGACCTGGTGGAACCGTGCCGATCAGCCGCTGCAGCTGCCCAGAGCGCCGCAGACGGCAGAAATCGTGCCGCTCTAGGGCCAAAATCGCTCCATGTGAAACCCGCTTAATCAAAGCAACCGTCGCAAGAGACGGCACGGCGTAGGGACCACGCCGTAGGGTCGGCGCGACTAGACGCGATTCTTGCTCACATTTGCATTCACACTTTAGTGTGCTTTCATGCGCGCTTTTTTTAGGGCGCTGAGCTTAGGGCGCCTTCATGCAGCGCTTTGCTTAGAGGCGGATGACATCTGGCCATTTCGTTTCAGTTTTTTTGTTTGTTTGTTCGGAAGCGGGTGAAAGAGCGTGTCCTTGCGTGCGTTTGTGGTGCTGACTGTGCTATGGCGACATTTTGTTTTCGCCGATGTCTCTGCATTTTCCTCGTGCGCGCGTGCTGTCGGTATCGAGTAATACAAAGGATGCCATAACCCTTAACCGAGGGACATTGAGGCACCCTGGCAAACATTTGTTGTAGTACACGATGCCGACAGCACGTGCTCTCGAGAAAAATACAAGGAATTAGCCGGTCACAAAATGCCGTAAAGCGCGAAACACATGTACGACGAAACCGTCCGATCCGACGTCCGACCACGCAATACGACGGTCGGAGGCGAGGGTTTTCAACGCTCTCCGGTGCTACGAAAACCCTCGCCCCCAAGGTCATTCCGGCAGTCCGGACGTCGGATCGGACGGTTTCGTCGTACGTGTGTTTCGCGCTTAACAGAACTGTCAATGCCAATATATGCCGATAGCTCATGTCGGGAGACGCGCTTGCTCCCGCTCAGAAAAACAAAATAAAACAAAGCGTACCGAAACAAAGTGTCCTATGTCATAAACCTAAGCAAAGAGCACATGGAAGCGTGCTAGCATAAAGGGGGGCCCAACAGCCGAGCCCCACTATACTCTGTTTCATACTTAGCGTGCAACGCTGTCAAAGCTACACA
This sequence comes from Ixodes ricinus, assembly GCA_037355805.1. Taxonomy (NCBI): domain Eukaryota; kingdom Metazoa; phylum Arthropoda; class Arachnida; order Ixodida; family Ixodidae; genus Ixodes; species Ixodes ricinus. The sequence goes on from JAZHYW010007495.1 coordinate 7,686, forward strand.
CTTAACTTTTTTACACCCTTTAAGGGTGCTACAGCACCCTTTAGGGGTGCTGCAGGGGGTTTGCACCCTTCACTTTGCCGTCCAGCACCCTTTTTTCTGCAGGGTTAGCACCCCTCACGACGAGCGCGAGGGTGCATGGGCGCGAGCACCCTTCCGATACATTGCGAGGGGTGCTAAGTGCTGAAAGGGTGTTGGAAGGGTGCTCAATTTTTCGCGCAAGGGTGTTCTTTATTTTTAACATTAGCATAAGTTAGAAAAAAAGGAGGCGACAGATATGTGGATGCCGTCTTCAGTGCATATAAGTGGGCTCAGCGTACATTAGATGAATTGATAAACGTCCCAGTATATGTTGACTAATTAACCAAAATCTGTTAATTTTTATTAGTTTAACGGGCCATATTGCAATTGCAGCTTCAAATGAACTCATCCTTCAAGTCTAACTCATTTGAAACAATGCGTGAAAATGCAACAAGTTTTGAGATAGTCATCGGCCTTTCCATCACAATTCAAAAACTGGAGCGTCTGACGTTGTGCTGATATATGTGACGTAGTAGTTTCTGTCTCACCGTCATTCCCTTAGCGAAAAAGACAGGGTACTTTGTATCGACTCTAACCGATTTCTTCGATGTGCCCGACGTTTCGAAGCCGGCTCGGCTCCTTGATCACGGGTGACTATATGTGGGCCCAAAGGTAGCAACCCGTCGTTGTTTTCTTCTTCTCTCTTAGCATTGATTTCTTCTGTTTTTGCGCGTGGCGCATCGTAGCCCGTGTAAGTAGCTGCTTGGCAGCGTTCCGGTGGTTCGGTTCAGGTTGTTCTTCGTATTTTGTATGTGCCAAGACTCTATCAAGAGTCGCTTTCTCCAGTTTCTTTCTCTATCGAGGATGGAACTGCTGTCAAAGCCGATGACGTGGCCGGTCTTCTGAGCATGTTCCGCCAGCGCGTTGCCTTGGATGTCATTCTTCTTTACGTCATACTTATGTCTGCGCAGACGTTCAGGAAAGTTCTTTGTTTCCCCCACATAAGAGGCGTCGCATTCAGCACAAGGAATTCGGTAAATCAGGCCTTGCTACGGGCTACGATGCGCCACGCGCAAAAACAGAAGAAATCAATGCTAAGAGAGAATAAGAAAACAACGACGGGTTGCTACCTTTGGGCCCACATATAGTCACCCGTGATCAAGGAGCCGAGCCGGCTTCGAAACGTCGGGCACATCGAAGAAATCGGTTAGAGTCGATACAAAGTACCCTGTCTTATTACTTACCTAACCAGGCGGAGTTCCGCCGAAATGTTTACTTTTAGCGAAAAAGAGCGTAATAAAATTATACTCGGCATACTTCTAGTAAAATGGACAATTGGGCGAGTTGGTAAGAGTGGAAGAGTAAGAGTGGAAGAGTTGGTAAGAGTAAGAAGGATCTCGGATAATCTAGGGCCGGTTTCGTGTAGAGTGAAAGAAGAAGCGCCAGAGCCACGGAGAGGCATGCCTGCACGAGCAGCAGCAGCATCACATGTTTTTTGCATTTTAATAGAATCAGTTGCTAGTTCAGCGCCTGTCCTGTGTTTTTCTCCTCTGTCTGTCCTTGTCCTAGTCGCGCTGTAAGTAATATGAACTCTTACCAACTCGCCCAATTGTCCATTTTGCTAGGTTTCATTTCTTCTACAAGGGGCTCTTTTTTGTGTTCTCAAGACTTTGTACATAATCCCGCTGTTTTATCATCCCTCATCGCTGTCTATGTTTGCAAGGCAAGGACCGCATCCTGGTACGCTAGATCCTCCACATGCCCCCCGGATTTACAAGTCATTTGCGGGTGGATGGTTCCGTCTCCGAGGCACTCCAGCAGGCTGTGTCGCATCTTGTGTTCGGAATGGTGGCAGCAGGTCCGCTTTTTTAAAGACTGCCTTCGTATCGCTTGTTCTCGGGGGCTTAGTCATCCTCAAGCATCCCGCCTTTTTCAAGAATGGTCAAGGACCACTGCCCAGGTTACTGAGTTTCTTTGGACCCAGGTGCGCCTCACACTGCCTCCCAAGAAGAGGACTAAGGCCAAAGAAGGTAACGTTGTCATCCTCGGGGATCTTCATGTCCCAGACAGTCACCTACAGATTTTGAAAAAAGGACCTAAGTTCTGCCTCGAGCCCGTGCTCAGAAGAGTAGACAAGTTGGTCATGTCGAGATCCATCTCACGAGCAGTACCGGAAGAGGACAGACCAAGGTGCGTTGCTGATTGTGTGGACGTCTTGTGGAGGTCCGAAGGAGGGTGCCGAAGAACCAAAGGCCTCGAGCCCGTGATTGACTTTCTCGCGTCCAACAGCATGAACATAATGTTGTCCGACAAAGAAGGGTGCTTTGTCATCATGCCCGACGGCACGTTCTCCGAAAAAGCGACAACAGCCGTACTAAAAAACTTTAGAGCGGTCTCCGATCGTCCCGCCAAGGTAAAGGAATGCACCATCAAATTTCTTCACCAATTGAACCTGACCAGTGTGGCTGCAGGAGCGAAGAAAGGAAAAAACCTCACGTTAGACGTATTTTTCGCGGCGAAAACCCACAAGCCAGGAGTCCCCTTTCGCACCATAGTGTCCGAGCGGGATTCTTGGTTACAGGCCATTTCGGGATATTTACAAAGGCACCTCGACTCCCTAAATATTGTAGACCCAATGTGCGTCCCCAATTCCAAGGCGGTTGTTGACTTTCTAAATGTCAGTAACCCAAACGGGTGCAGCGCGTTCAGCATCGATGTTGAAGAATTGTATTACTCCATGCCACACGACGACCTCATGGTTAGTGTCAAGGAGTGCATAACAGAGCACAACGACGAAAGTGCCTTCAGGACGCGATGCGGGATTACGGTTGAAGACTTTCTCGAACTCCTGTCCGTTTATTTGAAGTCCACATTCATCGGATGGCAGGACAAGGTGTACATACAGAAGTCCGGAGTATGCATAGGGTCTAGGGTAGCTCCTGTGCTCAGTAACATCTTCCTAGGAAAGATCGATCGGGATCTGGAACCCTGTTTGGAGAAAAACACCAAAAAAGTGTTTAGGTACGTAGACGATTATCTGGTGTTCGTTGAGAGGGCTAATTTCCATCAGAAGCTTGACGATGTGCTGAAGATCTTCACAGAAAAAGGGCTAGGACTTCGATTCACCTATGAAGCCCCAAAAAAGAACCTCATTCAGTTCCTGGATCTCCGCATCGAAGTGGGGGACGATCATGTGTGCTGGTGTTACAGTCCCAGAACAGCGAAGGCTCTTCTAAACTTTCAATCAGCCCACTCCAAACTTGTCAAACAAGGCATCGCATTTTCCTGTCTGAGGACTGCTTTAACAAGTACATGCATCCACAAATTGAGTTCCAGCTTCATGTCCCAAATTCAACGGCTCAAGGATTCGGGGTATCCTAATTCGGTCATTTCTTCAGCTTGCGAAAAAATCGTGAAATACCTTAAAACAGATCCAGAGATCGAGCAACGTGACATCGAGCAGAAAGAGAAAAAGAAAACCTCAGTGATACCGTACATCCACCGCCTTTCCCACGGACTCAAGAAAGTCGCCTCGCGATACAACGTGAATGTTGTCTTTTCCGCCCGCCACAAGCTCAGCTCTGTGTGCTCCGCAGTCAACAAACGCGCGAGGAATGACGATCCTACTTCTCACAGTGGCTGCAGCATCAAACACGGAATGCAGTTTGTCGCCTGCATAGAAGGCGTGGTCTACAAGATTCCGTTTTCCTGCGGGCGTGCCTACATTGGACAGACTGGGCGTTGCCTCAACATAAGACTACGAGAACACCACAGTTCTATGAAAGGAACCGCCCACACACATCTCGCGATGCATTGCCGGGATTGCGGATGCCAACCCCTTTTTAACAAGACGACAGTGATGTTCCGACACAACCACAAACTATCCCGAGAAATGATGGAGACGTACCACATAACACAAAACAGATCCTTGTGTGTGAGCCAGCCCACAGTGACTTTGATGAAGAGCGAGATCGGCTTTTTGGATCTCGGATAACTCGGCCGGTTTCGTGTAGAGTGAAAGAAGAAGCGCCAGGGCCACGGAGAGGCATGCCTGCACGAGCAGCAGCAGCATCACATGTTTTTTCATTTTAATAGAATCAGTTGCTAGTTCAGCGCCTGTCCTGTGTTTTTCTCCTCTGTCTGTCCTTGTCCTAGTCGCGCTGTAAGTAATATGAATACTTCTAGTATACTGCAAGACAGGGAGAGTAATTGAATATTACAAATAGTAGAGTAGTAGAATATGGCATACGGGAGCCGTTCCATGATCCAAGTACACTTGCCAAGTATGTTTAGATCATATAACTACTGGTCTACTCCAAGTACGCTCTTACCAACCATAGACACTTCAAGTATAATTTAGGCGCGCCATTAGTAATATTTAGGATTATAGAAGTAGTGCACTCGCGGTAAACACGGAAGCTGCTTCAACGCACCTTCAAAGCGCGAGGCATCTATGCACTCCTAATCTTGTTCCACTTAGGTTCCAGTTAAGCTTTGCATAAGGCTGTCGTTCCACTAATTTTGACTAAGTCCTGGGCAAGTTTAGCGGATCAAACGGTTTTAAGTGGAACGCGTTTTTTTTTGTATACTTGATTTTTTTAGATGGAACACGTGCATTTAGAGCAGGCTGATCACCTGTTCTGCCTAAATTTGTTCCAGTTACTAAAAACGTGTTCCACTTAAACTCTTCGCAGTCTTTTTTTTAAAATTAATATGCAAGTTTGTTTCACCTATGTGGTGAATTGCGGAGAAACACGCCAGAAAAAAAGGAAGCGTTGGTTTTTCAAAATTTACCACTTTGTTAAAGACTGGGAATCATGCACGAGCCCCTCCTCTGTCTAAAACAATAATCTTGAGTTTTCCAATTTATGTGCAAAAGGTTTCTATTAAAAATCGCATAAGTTGTATGTCGCCTGCTATACGGGTGCAAAACGTCGTCATACCATATTAAAAAAAATAAATAAAATATATATATATATATATATATTATTTGGTTGTAGCAGAA
>JAZHYW010007496.1:0-13456 GCA_037355805.1 Ixodes ricinus
CTCACTCATGAGTGCGATCACTCACGATCACTCACGCTCACCGTCAGATGTGAGGTGATCGTGAGTGAGGCCGCGAGTCTCGAAATAGTGTGTGTGTGAGTGTGAGTGTGATCGTGAGTTATGTGAACTCATGAGTTTGAGTGTGAGTGTGAGTCCTGAGAACTCATGAGCGTAGTCTTATCGTGAGTGTGATCGTGCTTTCTGAGAACTCATGAGTGTGAGTGTGAGTGTGAGTCCTGTGAACACATGAGCGTGAGTTTGATTGCGAGTGTGATCGTGAGTTCTGAAAACCCTTGAGTGTGATTTTCAGACCTGAGAACTCTTTGAGTTTGAGGGTGAGTTCTGAAAACTGATGAGCGTGAGTTCTGGGGACTCATGAGTGTGAGTGTGAGCTTGAGCTTTAAATGAAGTACTTATGAGCGTGAGTTTTGAGATATCTTGAGTGTGATTGTGAGTTTCAAGGCTCATGAGCATGAGCCTGAATCAAAACGTGAGTCTTAGTGTAGATATGAGTCCGGTGATTGCATAAGTCTGCCTGATGACGTTAGTCTGAGGACCATTACCATGATGAGTCGCGGTAAGCGATGATATTATCTTAGCTGGGTTGTTCACGTGAGCTCCCGTGCCATCCTAGTTGGGGAGGAGACTCTCGCTTCGCAACTACTGCGTGGGGTTCAGCTTTGCTTTGAGTGTCGCTCGCCTGCTCCTCCGCCATGTAAACGCACTGGGTCCTGTGGAGGACGGAGGAGAAGGGGGGCGGGGGGTGCTTGTTCTTGCTGGCTCCTCCTTGTAAGCGCCAAACGCAATGTCTCAACCAGCTGTGGCGAGCAGATGGGTATGGGGGAGAGGGTTCGCTTTCGTCTCTCCTCGGCGTTCGCTCTTCGCTTCACGGCAGACGGCGAGATACCAACGGACTGATGGCGCCTCGAGGCGGCGCGGTAACGTCGGAGTTGAGGAAGCGCTCCAAACGGTTAGCGCTCTCTCTCTGTGGCATAGAACGGCTCGTGTGGATTTCGGCTCCTGTTGCCAAGTTGGTGCCGGTGAGCATAGCATTTTATGATTGCGTCAACTATAACGTTCGCACGGCTGCGATAAAATTAAGTGACTCGCATAAACCTCATCAGCACCCAGTGGCACAAACAATTTGATATTTCCGCGCCCCTCACCGACCTTTCGCAAATGAGTCATCACTCAGGAAGTGCAACAAAGGCGGTGTCTTGATCGATCGAAGCTTCAAGTGAGATCTTTCACATTGTGCGATATCATATTTTAATGTGTCATTCCGGGCAAGATGGCGCAAGCGCATGATAGCCAGCCGGCAATGGCCAGGCGGAGCCATGAGAGTGCTGCATTCAGTGCTACAAGCTGAGGTGTCTCTGTTAATGGGGCGGCCAGTCTGCCCGTCGGGCCGGTACGAGCGGCGGCAACCCCGATTTCAGCAGCACCCGTGTGTACGTGTGCGCTATGTCCCTGGTTCTTTTCTGCGGTTTTTAAGACCAACGGGAGCCTTGATAGGTAAAAGTGTTTAAAGCATATTCTACAGTTGTCATTTGAACACCAGTTTGAGTTGCCTTCACCACTTGTGGGGCCGCTCTATAATAATCACCGCCCGATCGGGCTGTGCTTCGCTCGTCTCCCACGAAGTGACACAACACAACGAGAAGGCTGCGAATGGGTTTATTGTACTTCCCGGTTGCCCGTCTTCGAGGGCCGGCAGTCCGGACCCGCCGACCCTAGTTGTTGCCCGTCGTTCTAGCTCGCAGTAGGAGTCCATGTACAGGCCTGCGGATCGCCCTTCCCACGCCAGCGCTGCGTAGGCTAGCTGTTCCGGGCTATCACAGTCGAAGACTCGCTGCGGAACCACTCCGGTATAGTCATGGCCTAGGCCATGACTCGCCTTTCCCGCCGGTCCTGATCCGAACCTCGCTGGTGAAATGCTCCGGCGATCGCCATGGGCCAGACCAGCCAGAACGGCTCAATCGTTCCTGCCGGGCCCCACCCCCTGCAGCGCGCTCTTCCTCTTTCCTCGCCGAACCGCCCCCGCTCGCGCCTCGCTTGACCGTCCTCTTCTTCTCCCGGCGCCCCCACGACACTAGAAGAAAATGCGGGTAATTAGAACCAAGCACTGCATGCTAGAGAACAGTACACAAGCCTGGTGTAAAAAGGCGACAGGCAACAAAGTGCACGTGTGAGAAGGATATTTAAGCTTCGTACAAGCTTTTTCTAAAAAAAAAAAAAAACCTTTGCATCCTGTTTTTTGCACGGCGTCACATTTGTTACCAGACTCAGGATTAAATTTGGTAGCCGAAACAAGCAAAACTTTGTTCTACGAAAATCCACTATTTGAAAACTCGCAGGTGTGGAAGGTTTGGTTGCGACCGCGGGTGCCGAACGGCGCGCGCGGTCGCAACCAAATGCACGTCTACAACTACGAGTGCCGGAACAGGGCGACGGGCATCTCGCTTGAAGACCTGATCGCCTGATTCTCGATGTCACTGCGAAGCAACAATCGGCCCGATTTTTCCTACCGTATTTCTCTATGTGGCTGTCTCAGAGACTCGTACAACAACTTGTTTAATTGGAATGGAGAGCGTGCTGGTAGGGGTAAAATATAAATAAGGGAAGGACATAAAAGACGAGGACGGACAGAAAAGGCGGACGTCTTGTCCGTCCTCGTCTTTTATGTCCTTCCCTTATTTATATTTTACGGTATAAATATTTTATTTTGCCGAGTCGTCTGCAAAACGAGTTTGTCAGACTTTCCAAGCCTGCACATCTGTTTTCGTTAACTTCAACGATTAATGTAAAATTCACTTACTTGATGCGTCGCACTGCAGTAATTCACTTTGCCGCCTTGTCGCTTCCCAAGATCTTGAAGGGAAGTGGTAAAGTTTGGCGCTTGAGTTACCTTTGGGGAAACTCTAGAAGTAGGCGAAATGTCGCAGGAACCCGGTGAGGTTCTCGAGACGTAAAGTTGAGGCTTACTTTTGCGAAAAATGGTTCCAAAAGGCTCACGCCGATCCGAAATGCGTTAACACGTGGTTTCTAAATGCACCCGCTTGCAGTCCCCGCGCGACCCGGGCCGCCCTGGCCTACCCACGTGTCTCACTCCAATGAATTTACTGGCTCATCGGGACTCGTAGAATTCGCCGTGTGCCGTGTGCCTGCTTACACTGAGAAGTACCCTACTGAAAAAAATTATATGAATCTATATAAGAACTGATATGAAATATCCAAAAACTGATATGAGACATATGAAACTGATATGAAATACCCAAAAACTGATATGCGATATATGAAACTGATATGAAATAACCAAAAACTGATATGTGGCATATAAGAACTGATATGAAATATCCAAAAACTGATATGCGACATAGAAACTGATATGAAATACCAAAAAACTGATATGCGATATATGAAACTGATATGAAATAACCAAAAACTGATATGAGGCATATAAGAACTGATATGCATCATATGCCAACTGATATGAATGTGTCCAATAAACATATCAGAAATAATTTCATATAATGTTTTTCAGTATACGACTTGCCGCAGTGGAGCGGCTTGATTTACTGGCTTTCAAATAATTACAGCATGAGCGTTTACTTTTTATTAAGAGATTCATCCCCTGAGCCGTTCAAAATACTCTCAGAGGTATGACATTACTGAAAAAAATCCAACATGCTGAGAATATTATTTATTGCTTAGGTGGTCACCGAAAAACTCCGTACTTACAAAACGACCTGTATAAAAGGCGGAAACGCAGAGCTCAGAAGTAGTTATTGGGTGTGCTGTTGATTTCATGTTTGTTGTGCCGTGTATGTGTATGCGCTCAATGTATATATTCAGCTGATGCTAGTGGTATGCGTAATGTATCTAGAAGGTGGCGTGAGTAAATAAAAATATTTTTGTAGCACATGAATGGGGTGGTACCTAGCGCCACCTAGCTAGTGTAACTGATATGCGGCATATGAAACTGATATGAAATAATAAGTTCTGATATGAAAAAGGTGTCCAATAAACATATCAGAAATAAATTCATATAATTTTTTCAGTAGGGTAGAGGACGGCGGCGCGCGGCGCCGCAACGTCGCGGCGCCTAACCCACGGCCGGGTTGCCGGCGCGTCGGCTAGACGCGACTCCGAGGCGCCAATTGCCCGGGCTTCTCGGTCTTCGTGCATGACGCTGTGCTCCCCTTGCCCGTTGTTTACGCATGTTGTGTTTTTACGTTATTATGGTTGTATGCTTAGGCACTCAGAGTGGGGAAAGAATTTCTTGTAAAGCAAAAAAAAATATATATATTTGATAACCAACTTTTTACAATTCAATTCTAAAACACTTCTTATCGCTGAAGGCCTATGACACATATCGCGATGATTGAAGCCTGTAATGAAATTTTACAATAGTGTAGCAGAGAGCACGATTGATCTGCGGGTCGTCGAAGTCCACTCCTGCGTTGAATGAATACTTTTAACCGAGCGAGAGAGAATCTGTCTCAAACCGATGGTTACAGAAATGCTGCGGGTTTATAATTATGTAACATAAATTATAATATTTCTTGTGAATGTGCAACTAAATGACTAGAGAAATCGTCTGTGATAATTCCGTCAGTCATGAAAAAAAAAATACCACTCAACTTTAACATCCCGAATGTGCTGCTAATTTTCGGGAACTAAATGCGCGAAATAATGCTAAATATTGTATTTTAAAACACCGCCCAGTTCACTTTTGATATGAGCGTACATTGTGCCCACGTAAGGTGTTGCGGTCGCAAAGCTGTGACACTTCATGTCGTGCAAGCACGCACACTTAAAGGGACCCTAAGGACAACTTCGATATTTTATTTTACAATTGGAATAGGCTTCAGGTAATGTTGACAAAGTCATAACCTATACTGACGCTTGTGTGCCGAACAAAACACTTAAGCAGACCCCGCTAGTATTCCTACCCGTGGCGACACTCGAAAAGGCGGAAAGACCGATTTTCGTGACGTTGAAGCGTAACATCAGAGTAGGCTCGTAGCGGCCGGTTCACACATATCCGTTCCGAGCTACAAGAACGACAGAAACGGCACAAACGACATAACACTCGGGAAAACCATGAAACATGATTGCCTTGACAAACCCTGCTCTTTGCATTACCTGTCTGTAATGCGAACAGAATCATCCCGGTGTCATGTCGTTCGTGTTGTTTATGTCGTTTCTGTCGCTCGGAACGCAGACGTGTGAACCGGGCTTGAGGTCATAGACCGACCTCACTGCCAGTTTCGCTACGCCTCCTCTGGCGCAATCCATTGCGGGAATTGTAATCTTTCCGTACGAGGGTCAACGACGCTTTGGGCTTGCGCGTGTCGATCACAAGCCGTCTCGTGCACTACCGCTACCTCCTGTGAAGTACAACTATGGTTGAGTCAAGCACACTCAGACGCTTGGTGAGATCGGTCTATTGGTCAAAGTGAACGGCGAGCTCTCGTTTTGTTTTTTGCTAGGAGGTGTCTACAGATATTGCGTTTTCCTGGTTGATAACAAAAATCAGTAGAACCCATCCTTTGGGAATGATTATCTACGTTAATGCAAATAGCATCAAACGGTGCGGAGTTATGCGCGTTCGTCAGGTGGCCGGCACACTCTAGATACGCCAGCCCACTCTTGAGGCGATTCTAAATTTGTTGACACTTTCACAGCCCTGCGCACGATCTCCGCAGCCCAGCACGTGCGTTTGTGTCACTTAGGAAGGCGAGCAGAGCACGCGCCATACGCACAAACACTCAAAATGGTACCGACCAGACTTTCTGGCGTCTCAGCTAGTCTCAACCAACGGTACTCTAAACGGTTGTTTATATCTTTACCATAGGACGCGCTTTACAGCGCTGTCACAGCTACAGTGCGCGCGCGTTCCATGCACGAGGGCTCATTCCGCTCTCGTGAGGCTGAGCACAGCCGCTACATCACCCTCTCCCGAGCGCGGGAGAGGGTGAGCTAGCGGCCGTGCTCAGCCTCACGAGAGCGGAATGAACCCTCGTGCGTGGAACGCGCGCACCGACAGCTGTACAGCGCTGTAACGCGCGTCCTATGGTAAAGATATAAACAACCGTTTAGAGTGCGTTGAATGACTGCCTTCATAGCTCTGTGGTTAGCGCGTCTGCCTGCTGATCAAAGGGTCAACGGTTCGAATCCCAGCCGGCGCCGGTCTTTTTATTGATTTATCAACCCGCGGCGTAAGAGGTTAGATAGCCAGATAGATAGATAGATAGATACATACGCGAAAAGTGCGTGAAGTATCCAAAGAATGCTATTCGCATTAAAAGCTATTGATATGTCGGGCCTGAAATGTTCACTAGAGTACACACGGATAAGCACTGTTGAATACTATATAAATAGGATTACGCTTCCAGCGAGAGCTCGAGCATGTAAAATCGGTAAGCTGCCCAATGGCCAAGAAGAAGACGTAGACGATAGATCTCCGCCAGCTACGACTCTACAAGCTACAACAATGTAAATACCTCGTTCATCGACTCTTAAAGGCGCACTCAAGCGGTTTTTGTAGGAGCTACTTTTGGTGCGATGGCGTTAAGGAAGTGTCAGTGAATGAGTATCTTCAGTTTTAGAAGGCAGAACCGCCTATTAATCACGCAGGAATAAAATACGTGCGGACTATTTTCTGTACTTGCGAGGACCAATGAAATTATCGTATGTTTGAAAATTTTCGCGGCCTTTGTAAGGTTTCGCCAACGAAACAATTTTCAGTTCGTTTAAATATGTTGTGCATGATGATTTCACAAGACGTAAAATGTTTCTAGTTTAGAATACGCGATACTGCAGTTATCGTTTAACAAACAAGGGACTACGTTTTCTCCTTGCCTTTCTCCGCGCGGGGTGAATTTCCCGCTCCCCTGGGATGCGCGGAAGCGCACGTATCTGCGCGCGTTGCAGGCCGGTCGTGCCGGTCGCGGGCCGGCCAGGCCGGCTCCTCGTCGACGTGGACGGCGTGGTGGAAGCTCATCGTTCCGCGTAAAAGCGCTATCCTTGACTGTGAATTTTCGTCGTGTGTCGCTATGATAACCTAGCACATACTAGAAGGGAAGATCAACCTACTTGTGCGGCGATGTTGCGGCGGCACTTTCAAGACAGCAGAAACGCCCGTGCCGTCGTGTTTGTTTACTTCGACTACAGTGGTGCCTTCTAAACATCTGTGTCCTCGAACATCGCCCGGATTTCTTATTTGGCGCATTTCATGCGTGTGCTCAAGTTCAAGGTATTACTGGCGGGTACCGTATAAAGGATGCGAATTTTCACGCGTTTTCATCATCGGAGAAAAGTGATTAGTGTTAGCAATCCTGAACGCTCGTAACGTCTATCTGATCACGAAATCATATTTCTACGTTGCTATATTGCTGCTAAGATTACATTGTCTTTATAATCGTAGAAAAGGCATGTGGCGATATTTGTATTATTGCAATGTCGTGTATTAGAGTCGTGATCGTGCAAGACGGCGTACTGCATCTTTTTAGTTCTTTTTTTTCATCCACAGTATTCTGCAAGCCTATCGAGAAAGAATAATAATAAAGCTTTAGGCTATAGAAAACTGTCGGTCGATATTCTGTTACGGCATTGAGTAGCAGTGCGTCCCCTTTTAGAGGGGCCGCAGTGCTTGCAGGTGTGTGTACGCGCGGCGCAGAGCGGTCGTTCCGGTCGCTCCGGTTGCAACGGACGCAGTGGTAGGTACGCGCTCGTTGCAGATGTCTGAACCAGCCTTCCCCCGTCCTCCCGAGGCGAAAGTCAACCTGGCGACATCGTTTGACATCACGTACCAGAGGTAACGCTGCGATGTCAAACGTTGGTTTGGTTACGACTTGCCCCAACCGCAAATCGAAGAACGCCCGAAAACGTCTGCGTTTCGTCGTCCTCGGAATCCGAACATGACTCCGAAGCGCTGCTATCGTCCACATCGCACGTCGGTGTGGCGTCATAGGAAATCGTCCCCAGGTCGGCTGTCCGCCGAAGAATTTCAACCTCTAACGGCGTCAGGTCCTCGAGCATAGAGAACTCCGCCATGATCGAAGCTCGAAAAACAAAGAGGTTCGGCCGATGCGGCTAAATCGGGATCACTGCGCGACGGAACGTCGTCCTACGCCATTGGCCGAAGATCCTTTTGATAAGCGTGCGAGGACCAATGAGAGTGGTTTCGTTTTCGAATGGATCTGAGGTTTGGCGGCATCAATTACATTTTTGTTAAAGAAATATTCACCGCATGACTATACTTCTTGGTTTTTAGGGATACTTAGGGCGTCTAAATTCAGCTGTCATCATCAAAACACGAACTCAAAAACCACTTGAGTGCCCCTTTAAAGACTACAGAGACCGACAGGTTAACCTCTACGTCACTACCTTCTACGTACACTTGCAAGACGAGAATTCAAAACGTCAGTTCTGGTATTTCGCGTGCATTAGTGGGCACAAAATAAGCCTCACATGATTGTACAAAAAATGAGCGGTATATGAGGCCATCACGCGTCGAGAAACACCCCTTTTAGAAAAAGTTTGGAACGATTCAGCATCTTCCGAGCTTCGAATGTGCAGCAGCCAAAAGCACGACAGAAAGCAACAATTACGTCCGGCCGTCTGGCTGCCAAGCGCCAAGCCTCAGCTTCATAGGGCACGCTCCTTACGTAAACGGCCAAACGTATCCGAAAGGCCGCCACGCCGCATGCACTACTCCAGCAACGTAAGCCCACAACACACTGCGTACAAAGAGTGAGGAAGGCGTTTTCAGATAAGATCGAACAACCATGTCCGGTGACCATTTTTAATTTTGATGAAAAAAATATATTTTGCTGGCTTTATCGCCAGAAGTATAAAACCAATTCTTGTCTTCGTAAAATAAATTTTGTCTTTGCGAAAAAAATTGTAAGCACCCTCACAGTCTCGTGCGCGTTTTGCGTATCGCGCGATGTTGACATTTCGAGCGGCTTCCCCCGAAAAACTGTTCTGGCTACGGGTCTTGAAATATTCACTGACAAATTAGGCATAGAAGGATTGACAAAAAGTATTTATCACCGAGTATTAGGATCCTTATTTTTAGGAAAAAAAATCGCAAACACGGCACAATGCGCAATAATGCTCTGGAATAAAGAATATTTTTCTCCGTATCTATAAAAGCCATGGTGTTCAAACATTGCCAGTGTGTTGCCCAGTATATATTTCATCTTTGCGTAAATATTGTTGTCCTGGTTCGCGGGAACAATTTACAAGAATGTGCTCACACGGGGGCATTTAGCTAGAAATGAATTATTTTGAAAATCATTTAAGAAAAAAGGCCATCTTTAATTTTCTTTAAACTGTCTGAAATCGACGTTCATAATATGTACGAACAGAGCCTGCAAAAACATGATGCAATATTTGTGTGTCTTTTAAGTTATAAAGCGAGAAACATGGCCAAATTGACGCTAACGGGGTTGCCATAAATGGGGCGTGCACATACCCGTTCTTCACAATTTCATTGTTATTAAAACGTGTAAAAATGCTACAGGGTGGTCAGGAAAAGACGAATTGACAGCACAGAGGTGGACGGTATTTTTTAATTGAAAATTTCTAATACATTTGCGTACAACCGACCCAAAAATGCCCATGGGCCGGAGTGATCGAGGTGCGCCATCCTGTAACATGCTTCGAGGTGCTTGTTTCAACAGCCGACGTATAGCATTTCCTTCTACGCGACGTAAAGGAAGCAACCGGAGTGACTTTGCAAACAGACCAGCCTACAACCTTGGCGGTAACATGATATAGGAGGTAGGGCGCGGCAGAACCTGAACCTGCGCCGCCTGTGAGCGCCAATCGATCCGCCGCAGTGGAGGGCCGCACAACGCGTAGAAAATAAGATACTTAAAAGCAAAAAATTCCGATTGCCTGAGGATCGAACAACCATGTTCGGTAGGCATTTTTTTTTAAATTTTAGCAAAGGATGTGTGTTTTACTTGTTGTTCAAGCGCAAAAATATATTCAAACTTTTTTTTTAAATCACAAAGTCGCCTACGGTATACGCCCTCGTTTTTCCGACCATCATGGAACCGTTCTTTTGGATATATATAGGGTGGTTTCATTTGAAATCGAACACGCTTGTCGGGGTGGGTCTTTCGATTTTTTTTGAAAAAATATATGTAATTGCCCCATTTCTGGAAAGAACAAAACCGCTTTTCAAAATTTTTTAAAAAAATATTTCGCTTCACGAAAAATTATTGAGTGG
The DNA here is from genome assembly GCA_037355805.1 of Ixodes ricinus. Classification (NCBI taxonomy): domain Eukaryota; kingdom Metazoa; phylum Arthropoda; class Arachnida; order Ixodida; family Ixodidae; genus Ixodes; species Ixodes ricinus. The sequence goes on from JAZHYW010007496.1 coordinate 10,250, forward strand.
AGCAGGGTGAAAATCGGTTTTTTACTCCGTGATTTTTCTACCCAGTTCTGTACGCTGGTATAAATACGGGAAGCATACAAAACTCACAGTAATTTTTTGTGCTCTTGTATGTTATTTCGACTATTTTTTAGTTGAAAGGAAAATAATTTAGTATTTTTGTTTATTGAGATAAAAAATGCCAAACATTGTCTCTTTGACAATCCGGTGACATCTTCAGAGCCTTGTAACTCATGAGTTATTATATTTGTCGCTTACCAAATACTATGCGGGTGTAGCCCTATACATGGGCTATCGACGGGCATAAGTTTAGTTTATTTTATTTTCACTGAAATTTTTATATAAAATTTGAAATTTCGTCGAAAATGAAATTTACCGATATTTGAACCCACTTTATTAAAAAGGCCATTTTTTATTTCGTTCAATTTTTTATTATTGCTGCCGATCATATGAACTTTCAATTGGCTTGATGCGATTTCCCCCTTTTTTGTTGTATCTTCTCTAGAAGTGATCAAAATCACTGCCACGTGACAATGCGGTGACAACTTCAGAGCCTTGTAACTCATGAGTTATTTTATTTGTCGCTTACCAAATACTATGCGGGTAGTAGCCTATACATGGAATATCGACGGGCATAAGTTTAGTTTATTTTATTTCCACAATCATTTTTACCATAAAATGATGAAATATCGTCGAAAATAGTAATTAGCCGATATTTTGAACCCACTTTATCGAAAAAGGCCATTTTTTATTTCTTTCAATTTTTTTTTATTATTATTGCTGCGATCATCTGAACTTTAGATTGGCTCGATGGGATTTCCCCCTTTTTTGTTGTATGTTTCTCCAAGTAATCGAGATCGCTCGCCGCTTTCTCATAACGACCAAACGCAGTTCCGCATGGTCGGCTTCGCTGCAAAAGACTAAACACGCTTATATTGCGTTCAAATGCAGCGGGTAGATTCATTTTTTGATGGAGAACACTCGTGCTTGGCTGCATATTGTATTTTCTAAATTTTATGATAATGGCAACTGGCGTTCTTCGAGTCTGATAGTTAGCGGTGCAGCGGATGTTCCATTGTCGATGTACAGCCCAGAGCTCGAGGCGGAGAAAGCGGAACAGGCCCTTCATGCATTGAGCCAGGGCAGGGTCATATATCTGTTTGTGCTGTACACAGCTTTGCAAGGCACGTGCAGCACGCCCGGTATCGCTTCGCGCTGGGCCCATCTCATTGCGCCCGTGAAGCATCCGGCACGGGCGCCGAAAATCGCGTGATGTGTCTTGTCGCGTGCGCTCAAATAACCATGTAATTGCTGTTCTTTATTGTCAGCGATAGCCTATCAAATATGTATGCAATCCCGCTCTCGCACACGGAAAAGCGATTTGCAGAAACAAGAGAGTGGAGGAAAACGGACCGGTTGCATACGCAGACCGAGGACAATGTTTTTACAGAACCCCACAAACGCCAGTTGGCCGATAAATAGACACTTTTATTGATTGACGCTTCAAGCATGCTTTAGGATGCACGTGTAAAACAATATTTTGTTGTGCTAAATAGCATGTCCACTTCACGAGAGCAACGCAATATTGGAACTTTCGACTAACGGCGACCGGCTACGCACTCTGCTTAGAACGATCGAGCGCGGGAGGCGAGCTGAACTTTATGCCGCAGCGGTCGGATGCGGCCAGAAGTTCAGCAGCGTGGTAAGTCGAGACGGACAGAACGAAAACTGGAGCTGGCGAAGCGAGCAGCGAGTGAACCTGAGACGTTGGCCCTTCTGTTTGGCTGAACGAGTGTAGTAATGCAGATTAAATAATAAAAGTGTTTGGTTTGTTCAAGACGCGATCGATATCTCCTGACGCAGAAGCGACTTGGTGCCCATGCGCAGAAGGCATGAAAGCGGCGGTCACTTAATGTCTCTATGGAGTTTCGCGTTTTCTCCACTTCGTCGCACCGAGCTTAATGCCGAGGTTGCTGCCTTCTGGAATATAGAAAAGCGATTTGACGATTTTATTTTAGTTGGCTGACGGCAGATTTGCTTGAGCTGGGCATCGCATTAACTGGTTGGGAGCAAATAAAAGGTAATGGAACATCCTCGCTGCGCTAACGATCGGTTCAGGATCTCAGTTGCCATCATTAAAGGTAATGAAATAAACATTATGTAGCCATAGCACAGAGTGTACTCCCAATCAAAATGAATTTACCCGCTGCATTTGAACACACAAATAAGCAGTATAGTGCTTGCAGCTAAACCATTTCTGGAAAACTACGTTGTCGTTCTCTGAAAAGCAGGAGCCATTTCGTCACTAGAGAAGATACACAACAAAAAAGAGGAAAATCCATCGGAAATGATAAAAGTCAGATGATCCTTTAACGTCATAAAAAAGGGTGAAATAAAAAATAGCCTTTAATAAATTAGGTTCAAAATATCAGTTAATTTCATTTTCGGCGATTTATCTATTTATATAAAGAAATTGTGAAATAAAATAAACTAAACATGCCCGTCGATATTCAACAAATAGACTACACCCGCATAGCTATTAACGGCTAAAATAAAAAATAATACATGAAATTACAAAGAAAACTCTGAATATCACCACATTAACGTAGGTATTTGATCACTTCACAGGCTACAACAAAAAAATCACATCAAGCAACTATGATCAGCGCTTAATAAAATTGAACGAATAAAATGGCCTTTAATAAAAGTGGTTGAAAAATATCAGTAAAATTTCATTTTCGACGATATTTCATACATATAAAAATTACGTGAAAATAAAAAAATAGCAAACTTATGCCCGTCGGCCCATGAAAATTGCCGCGCTCTTATTAGCGGCAAATATAATGACTCATGAGTTACAGAGCTCTGAAGATGTCGCGAATTTGTCGAAACGATATTTGGCATTTTTATCTCAATAAACAAATACAAAATAGCCCATTTCCTTTCCAGCTTTAAAATAATCCGTGGCTATACAGAGCAAAAAATACCAATATTTGCTATGCTTCAATATTTACCAGCGTAACAAACTCGGTAAATAAAGATGCATGTTTTCTACTTCTTCCACTCAATAATTTTTCGTGAAACGAAATATTTTAAAAAATCACAACTGTTTTGTTCTTCCCAGTAAGGGACATTACAATATATTTTTTTCAAAAAAAAAAAATCGAGTTATTCATTTGAAAATTGTTCATTTCAAATAAAACCATTTAA
>JAZHYW010007497.1:0-20218 GCA_037355805.1 Ixodes ricinus
TTGACCAGTTCGGCCAATCTGGTGACCAGTTAGGCCAATATGGTGACCAGTCAGGCCAATCTGGTGACCAGTTAGAAGGCAATCTGGTGACCAGTTAGATCAATATGGTTACCAGTTAGACCAGTCTGGCTACCAGTTGCATGAGTTTAATTTCTTTGTTAGACCAGTCTGACCAGTCCAAATACCACTTTCACCCGTCCAAATACCAGTCTGACCAGTTAGCATTTCAAACCGGTCTTTCGATATAGGCAATCTCACTTATTTCTAATATGCACGCTTTCCTACAAAATACGAGCAAGCAGAAGTGATTTTGCAACTCAGCCTAGAAAATACCCCTTATTCTTTCATATTCCAGGCCGATAGCATTCACAAGTTTGCTGGAAACAACTTACGAACGGTTTGTTAAAAAGTCTACTTCATTGAATAAAATAAAATGTGGATATAATTTAGAGTAGCTGCCCACCCAGACGCTCCACAACCGACCATTTAGTTCAGCTGGAAGCTGTTCCAAGGCGAGCTTTTGTGAACAGGCAGCATTAGTGAATCCGTCGTTTTTTTGCCTTGGAGAAGGCTTACAATACCGCTTAGGCAGGATAGAGCTAGGTACAACAGTTTCGAATCGTTTTTTCAGGAGAGCAGGGTTCCTCATGGTGGAGTCCCGGGCGTAACATTCTTCGGCTGTAAAAATTAACTATCTATGCGAGGTCGTACCTTCTTGCGTATCGTATTTTCTGTATGCAAATAATATTTAAACTTTTCTAGCATTGTGTATTATATCTAGTTGTAGAAAGGCAGCTACAGCTGACCATAAATAAAGTGACTAAAGGGGCGAATGACAAAGATTTGAATTTATCTTCATTAAAAAACAGTATGTGTCCCCTTTATCTTCCGGCGTGTGTTCTGGTTAGATCCGACCCTCGTGTTAAATGGAAACAACATTGCAGCTAAAGCAGCTAGAGCATAAGTTACCGAGAGTGGTTTTTGACTTGAAGCTTAACTTTGTATCTCATCTCAAATGACTGGAAACCAAAATGTCCGCAGACGATGAAAATCGTTAAAGTTCTTTCACACCACTCTTGACGTTCCGATAAGAATAGTTTAATTCTTAGCCGTGGTTATAGTGCCCTTCGGTACGCATCTGCATACGCCGTCTGCCTTGAAGATGCTTGATCCCGTGCGTCACCTTGGACTGCGTCTCGCATCCTATATGTTCACTCCACTGAGATGTCCCTTAAAAAAATGTGGATGTTTCTATGTCTTGTTTTTGTTTTATCGAATTCATTCATCATAGCCAACAGCTGTGAAACAGTTTGCAGCAGTTTCTGAACCGCTACAAAAGCGCTCAAAAAGCCATCGCCAGTAGTGATTCAGGGAGCAGGGAATTAGGCGATTTTGTTAACGGTAATTTCTGGTGGCTTCAGAATGTAACGTTCTCGCCCTTGGTTTGTGCTTTGAGCAAACCGACATGTGCAGAGAGCTGTTAAGGATGGAAGAAAGTAGTCGAGAACCGCGCATGGTAAGTTGAGGATGAGGTCCGGCGTATTGGAGCAATAAGGAAGCAGACAGCGGTCACATCAATCCGGTCTTCTCGTGGCTATGAATTTCGCGAATAGCCCGAAGTTCGGGTTCGAAATGTTTGAACAATTCCACCTTCTTAAGGTTCGAATTTGAACCATTCCGAATTTTAGAACCCCTCAGATGTTCGATTTCGTATAATTAAAAAATATCAATGTTTTTGCAAGTTCAAGTTCGAATATTTTGAATCTTTTACGAATCAAGGTAGACATATTTGAATATTTCGTATTTCTTTAAGACTCAAGATTGTAAAATTCGAAGATTTTGGATTGTTTGAGGTACAAGTATAACAATTTCGAGAGTTTCGATTTTGAGTTCGAAGTCTTGGAATTCCAGGAACTGAAATAAATTTCCGCAGTTTCAAACTCAGTTTTATCAATTCATCTATAAAAATTGTGAAACGTGCTAGGAAGTTTACTGAAAACGTTGCCCACTTTTTTATGCCGTGAATATCCTCATTCCTTCTCCATGCTGTGATACTGACTGCACTACCTCTATTACTCGTTATTTGTCGGAACTTATGAAACAAGCGTTGGGCTACGTAACCGTTCATCGAAAGGACACGAGGCAGTTGGGTGAAAGCCCATCATACATATTGCCACGCGCGTCGGCGAGAAGGCGCGTGCGTGGCCGAGTGGTTACCGCGCTTGACTTTCGTGCGGAGGCCCAGGGTTCGATTCCTGGGGCTCCGCGAATTTTGTTTATACTTTCAGTTTATTATTCTGGTGAATTCGAGAACATTATTGTTTATTCTGGGCCCGAAAGTTCTACGCGTCGAACCTTCCACGCCGATTATTCCAGAAGCCCACGCGTGTACATAAGGGGCTTCGCGTGGCGAGCCAAGTCGGTTTCGTCTCAGCGTTCCGATCTTGCTGCTTCGCCGCCTTCGACGACCGCGACGCTCTGTTGTTCTCTCTCTTTTTCCCGTTTATTTTTGGGCACAAGTTCGCCCCAATAATCGTTTAGTTTATTCAGTTATTCGCAGCCTCATCACTTGTCCTTCGTGACATTTTGGTGGAGGTGCGGGGTACCATGTCCGTGAAGCGCACCCTCCAAGTTCCCGCACAAGCCCGAACCCAAGCTCCGGAGGACCCGACGAAGACCAGATCGAGGCCCGATTCAGTCGTCGCACCCAAGGCCTACCCCGGAATTCGGACTCTGCCACCCAGGACCAGGCAGCCAACGAGGCCGACAATGGACGACCAGCAGTCGCAGACCCCGGCCGCTTCTAACATCATTCACCTGCCCGTCACACCACGGACTCCGACGCCCTTCCACGGTGAAGCTCACGAAGACGTAGAGGACTGGCTGCATCATTATGAACGTGTAGCCCGCCACAACGGATGGACGGATGAGCACCGCCTCCAGAACCTCTACTTCGCGCTGGAAGGCACCGCGAGGCACTGGTTTGAAAACCACTAAGCCTCCTTTACTTCATTGGAGCCATGCGCCACCGAACTGAAGCGGACGTTCATCAACTACCACCGTCGGCAGCGAGCGGAGGACCTTCTTCGAACAAGGTGCAGGGCCCCACCGAAAGCGTGACCAGCTTTGTCGAAGATGTCCTGCGTCTAGGTTCCCGGGCCGATCCGGAAGCCACCGGAGGAGGAAGAAACTTCGCGCCTCTCCTGCGTGGGGTGAAGGGTGAAATTTTCGGAGGACTGGTACGCAATCCCCCGACGACAGTAAATGGTTTTGTTACCGAAGCCACCAATATCGAGCGTGCGCTGACAGCCCGAGAAAGCCACTACCACCGAATCGCCGGCGCGCCTGCTGCTCCATCTGCCGCTGCTTCCCTTCTCGACCTGGAACACCAGCGGTGTCGACAGCTTTCGGAGATCGTCCGTGAAGTCGTCCGGGAAGAACTCCGCAAGATACTCCCCACTGCGGATCGGCCGACCTCACTGTCGCTCGCTGAGGTCGTCCGAGAGGAAGTTCACCGGGCCCTCCAACCTGAGGTTCCGATCAACACGACGACCCCAGAAGGAACCGACTTTGGAGTTACGCCGCCATGGCACGACGACCGCCGAGAGCCAACCACCACGCCACCGCGTCGCCCCGACGAGACCCTCGAGCCGCCAGTATCCTCGACGACAGAGAGACAAGTCCAGGACGTCCGCCCGGAGCGATCCTCGCCGAGGAAGACCGACGTGTGGCGAACGGCCGACCGACGCCCGCTGGGTGCTATCACCGTGGTGAAGCCGGCCGACATTTACCGTCGATGCCCCTACCGAAAACTGGGGCTGCGCGGGTTCCACCCGAACGACCCGCGCCCACGCGTACGACGAACGGCCTCGCGACATCGAGGAGCACCTACGACGTTCGCCATCCTCAGCTTCGCCTTCTCCGCCGTGAGTCCTGCTCACCGTCGCCCAGACGTTCAGCGTCTCCAGCGCCACGACCCCGCCGAGGGAGCCTGTTCCCCTGCGTCGCCGGGAAAACTAGGTGCGGCAACGCCTGGAGGTGGCGTTGCCGAAGACGACCGAAGTCAAAGAGCCTCCAAGAACGACGGAGCGCTCCCACTCTTCCGACGCTACGCATCGCAATGACGCCCCTGCAACGGTATCCAACAACCTAAACGTCGTCATCGACGGCCACGACGCATCAGCACTGCGTGGACACCGGAGCAGACTACTCAGTCTTGAGTGGGAGGCTCTCTCGCCGCCTACGAAAATGACGACGCCGTGGAAGGACCCCAGATACGAACCGCCAGTGGGCACCTCGTCACACCAGTCGGGAGATGCACTGCCCGCGTCGAGATCCACGGTGAGACCTGCCCTGTGAAGTTCGTCGTTCTGCAAGACTGTGGAGGGACGTTATCCTCGGAATGGACTTTCTCTGCGAGTATGGCGCCGTCATCGACCTCGGAGCAAACCGGTTGACGCTGCGAAAACCTGTTTCACCACAGGAGGAACCCCAAGCTACGTCATCCGCGGTCCGAGTCCTCGCAAGCCACGTAAACTTACCGCCGCGGTCGAGTGTTTTCGTGCCCGTCGGTGTCACCGAAGCTTTCTGCGGCAAAGCTCTGCTCGAGGGAAGCCTCCTGTTGCTTCTAGGAAGAGGAATCGGCGTCGCAAGAGGAGTGGCTGAACTCCAGGATGGGCGCACCATGGTCCTCGTGACGAACTTCCGACAAGAAACGCAACACCTCACGAAAAGGTGCCGCTGTGGGCCACGTCGAGGAACTTCGGAACTCCGCCGCAATCGCCGCGATCGCTGACGAATCATCGCCACCTCAGCAAGACATTGCGCCGCCAGCGCAGCTCGACATCGACCCGAAGCTTCCAGGCCCGAAACGACGACAGCTGATTGACCTTCTCGCCGAATACAGCGACTGCTTCGCGAAGTCGTCGAAGGTGCGCCAAACCGCCGTTGCGAAGCATCGCATCATTACCGAGGACGACGCGCTCCCTGTGCACCGATCGCCGTACAGAGTCTCCTAAAAGAAAGGGAGGTCATTCAAGAGCAAGTGCAAGAAATGCTGAACAACGACATCATCCAGCCTTCAAGCAGTCCGTGGGCCTCTCTCAGACGTGCTTGTCAAGAAGAAGGACGGAACGCTGCAGGTTCTGCGTGGACTACCGACAGCTGAACGCGGTAACCAAGAAAGACGTATATCCACTCCCCGCATCGATGACACACTAGACCGGCTGCGCCACTCCCGGTACTTTTCATCGATGGATCTGAAGGGCGGTTACTGGCAGATCGAAGTCGACGAACGGGACCGAGAGAAGACAGCTTTCGTCACGCCGGATGGACTGTACGAGTTCAAGGTGATGCCTTTCGGACTATGCACGGTGCCAGCAACTTTCCAGCGTGCTCATGGACACCGTACTGGCAGGACTGAAGTGGCAGAGCTGTCTTGTCTACCTTGACGACGTCGTTGTGTTTTCAAGTGACTTCGACGAGCACTTGCGACGACACCGAGCTGTACTCCAAGCCATTACAGACCGCACGACTCGCCCTCAAGCCGTCCAAGTTCCGGTTCGCCTATGACGAACTGAAGTTCCTAGACCACGTGGTTAGTAACGACGGCGTTCGCCCAGACCCCGAGAAGACTCGCGCCGTCGCGGCATTTCCAGCGCGTTCAGGCAAGAAGGCCCGTGCAAAGATTCCTCGGACTTTCTGCCTACTATCGACGCTTCGTTCCGGGATTTCGCAAAATTTCCGCACCGCTCACGAAACCTGACGAAGGACGCCAAGAAGTTCGAATGGGCCGAGGAGCAACAGCACGCATTCGACGAGCTGAAGCAACGACTCCAGACTCCTCCTGTTCTTGGACAGTTTCGATCAAGATGCGGAAACCGAGATTCATACGGACGCAAGTAACGCAGGACTCGGCGCAGTACTGGTTCAAGTGCAAGAAGGCACCGAGCGAGTCATCGCCTACGCCAGATCGGACACTGTCCATTGCGGAGAGAAATTACTCCACGACTGAGAAAGAATGTCTGGCGGTTGTCTAGGCCATCACGAAGTTTCGCCCGTACTTATACGGGAGCCCTTTCCGCGTTGTCACGGGCCACCACTCGCTCTGCTGGCTTGCGAACCTAAAGGACCCTTCAGGACGTCTCGCTCGATGGAGTCTCCGACTGCAGGAGTTCAACATGACTGTGGTCTACAGTGTCAGGCCGCAAGCACAGCGACGCCGACTGCCTGTCCAGAGCCCTCGTCGAGACATCCTCCGGCTGCAGCGACGACGACGACGAGTCCTTCCTAGGCGCAGTGCAACACCGACGACATGGCGCGACGTCAAAGGAGCGATCCTGAGCTGCGTGCACTATTCGAGCACCTCGAAGGACGAGGGGGTACTGCCCCGTGTCTTCTGAGGACCCTGCCGACCTTCGCCCTCCGACGAGGTGTGCTTTACAAGGAGAACTTCGGAGACAACAGCTCGCCATGGCTGCTGGTAATCCCGGCCGACCTTCGAGAGGAGATATTCCAAGCCTGTCACGACGACCCAACGGCTGGGCACCTTGGCTACAGCCAGGACGCTCGCCAGGATTCGAGAAAAGTATTACTGGCCGAGGCTACCGAAGACCGTTCACCTATACATTCGATCATGCCACGAGTGTCAACGACGAACAAAACCGCCGACGAAGCCGTCAGGACTTCTGCATCCGATTGCTCCCCCGTCCAGACCGTTCCAGCAGATCGGAATGGATTTACTTGGCCCTTTCCCACCGTCGACGTCGGGAAACCGCTGGATAATCGTTGCCACAGATTATCTTACACGGTACGCCGAGACGAAAGCCCTTCCATCAAGTACGGCTGTGGAAGTCGCCAAGTTTTTCATCGAATCCATTGTCCTCCGGCACGGCGCCCCGAAGTCCTCATTACCGACCGTGGATCATCGTTCATGGCCCAGCTGACGCAAGAGATCCTTCGTCTCAGTGGCACCGGCCACCGTCGAACGACTGCGTACCATCCGCAGACGAATGGACTAACAGAACGGCTGAACAAAACCATCGCCGACATGATCTCAATGTACGTAGACGTAGAGCATAAGACTTGGGACGAGGTGTTGCCCTACGTCACATTTGCTTACAACACGGCGGTGCAGGAGACAACAGGAGTAACACCGTTTCAGCTGGTGCATGGCAGAAAAGTGTCGACCATGCTCGACGCAATGCTACCCCACGAGCCAGCTGACGAGGGGATACCCGACGCCCAGGTGGTTGCTCAACGAGCCGAAGAAGTCCGCCAGCTCGCCCGACTTCGAATTCAAGACCAACAACGTGTCGACGCTTCCCTGTACAACCTTCGCCGGATCGACGTTCGCTTCAAGCCCGGAGACCGTGTGTGGGTTTGGACCCCAATACGACGACGCGTTCTAAGCGAGAAACTCCTGAAGCGCTACTTCCGGACCCTACAAAGTGCTTCGCCGACTTGGCGTTCTGAACTACGAGGTGATGCCCGACGGAACACGGACTTCATCACGCCGCCCTCCACGACCAGAAGTCGTTCACGTCGTGCGCCTCAAGCCGTACTACGCGCGATAAGACTGTGAACTGTGATCTCGTGCAACGCTTGATAGGATTAGTGTTTGCCAGCCTTCGTATTTTCTTCTTTGCTTTGTCTTGCTCTGTTTGTTGCCTTTCACGTGGCATCGAGACGATGCCTTTTTAAGGGGGAGTAATGCCACGCGCGTCAGGCGAGCAAGCGCGTGCGTGGCCATTCTTCTTCCGGCAGCGTAGGCGATCGGTTGGTGAACCACGAGCTCCGTCGGAGCGGTGATAGCGGCCCAGCCGGGCCGCGGTGACAGGCATGACGCTTCTACTTCGGACTATCAGATTATACTGCCTCCCCTGCCAACTGGATCTGCGGTGTTGAACACCGTGTTTCTGCACGCTGACATCCGCGGGCGCCCGTACCGCGTCGAGGACTTCCGCGACGCCCTGGGCCACCTGGAACTGCTCCCCGGGGTTCTCGCCTTGGGGCGTTCCAGATGAATCACGTCTGGGCCGTGACTTTCAAGTCACCTGAGGGTAAGCGGAAGACCCTTGCGGCGGGCGACCTCGTCGTCAAGGGCCGACGATGCATCGTCGTTGACCCGGGCAACCGTGATATCCGCATCAAGCTCCACTGGCTCCTGTATCACGTCCCCGACGACGAGGTGAAAGCCGCACTCGCCCCTTACGGCACGGTGACCGAAATGGGAACCGAGAAGTGGCGGTGCAGGGAGTCATGGACTGCGGGTCAATGACGCGCACGGCCGTCATCCGACTCAACCCTGGGCTCGGGTTGGACAAACTGCCGCATCAGCTGCGTATCGCCGGAGGGCAGGTGCTCGTCGTGGCGCCGGGCAGGGCACCACTCTGCCTGCGCTGTGAGCGGACCGGCCATATCCGCCGCGACTGCCGGGTGCCGAAGTGCCAGTCCTGCCATCGGATTGGTCACGACGCCGCCCACTGCGTCAAGACCTACGCGGCGGCAACGGGCCCCGGAGCTGGTCAGGCCAACGCTGACCACCTCATGGACGAGGCGGATGCGGAGGAGACAACCAAGGGAGCTGGTCCTTCTACCGGGACGCCTGTGAACGGACCCTCCCAGCAAGTTGACCCACCCGGGTTGGAGCACCCGCTCATGACGACTGACGCCGCCGACGCAGCCAATCCTGACGTGGCGTCAGCCAGGAAGGACGAGGCGACGACAGGGGGATGAAGCGGCGAAGCGGTTGAATGCATGGGTACATCGTTTCCGATAGTACCTATGCATTCAACCACTCTTTACTTTATAAAAACGCAACATGAGTGAACAATGGGCAAGGAGCATTTCAGACGTCATGCACGAAGCCGAGAAGCCGGAGCAATTGGCGCCTCGGAGTCGCGTCCAGCCGGCGCGCCGGCAGCCCAGCCGATGGCCGAACGCCTTTTGAGGCGCAGCTCTTAGGCGCCCGTTTCGGGCTTGAGCGTCGTCGTCGCCGTCGCCATCGCCGTCGGCGTCGGCGTAACTGCCGCTATTGCATGATGGGTAAATTTCCCCGCTAAATTTAGTGAAAAATTTTCCCCGCTAAATCTAGCGGAAGAGGTTCCCCGCTAAATTTGGCGGGAAATTTTCCCCGCTAAATCTAGCAGAAAATTTTCCCCGCTAAATCTGGCGGAAAATTTTCCCCGCTAAATCTGGCGGAAAGTTTGCTCCCGCTATATCTGGCGGGAAAATTTTTCCCTGCTAAATTTGGTAAGGGAAACTTTCCCGCTAAGTCTAGCGGAAAATTTTCCCCGCTAAATTTAGCGGGGAAAATCCCCCTCCTTGAGGTCACGTGACCCCCAAGGCCACGTGACCCCCTCCCCCCCCCGTGCCTTCCCCTCCTCCTCAAGAGCTGCGCTCTAATTCGGCGTTAGAGGTTGTAGCTTGGCTTTCATTTTCGCGGAGGTCGATAGGGGGCGAGTGACGTCCTTGACGTCACTGCTGGAAACGTAAAAACAAACGAATATATATATATATATACATATATATATATTTACGTTTTACAGGCAGCGGTTGCGGCGTGTCATTGTTGCAGTGCCATGCGCTAAAGAAAAGAGGCCAGATTCACGAAACTATCTTACGCCAAAAATGTACGTCCAACAACAGGCTCCGGAGCCGTCTTTCTGCGATCAAATTAACATGACCGACAACGTCGCTCAGTTACTTGGTCGCGGCGACCAGCGGACATTAATTTTCTGCGTGATCTTCTCGCGGGTCCCGATTTCAAGCGGCAAGAAAAAGGAAGTACTCGAAACGGCCACGATGAACACTAACGCTGGATGCACAAACACCCGGGAAAAAGCTACAACGGCAACGATGACACCGACCGAGCAGGCTCGGCAGAATTTAGGCCTAGCAGGCACTCCGACTCGGCGCAGCTCGCGCGACCTTTGTGGACCCTTCCCGTATTATAGTTTTAGGACGGTCGAGCGAGGTGCGAGCGGGGGCCGCCGGCGAGGAAGGAGGAAGGCGTGCTACATGAGGCTGGAGCCGGGCAGGAACGACAGAGCCGTTCTGGCTGGTCTGGCTCATGGCGATCCCCAGGCGTTCCACCAGCGAGGTTCCGTCCAGGACCGGCGAGAGTGGCGAGCCCTGGCCATACCGGCCTAGCCCATGACGATCCAGGTGTCGAGAAAAAACTTCTCGACACCTGGATCGTGCAAAACTGAGCCAGGGAGGCCGGCTCACGCAAGCCCCTTACGTTTTCTCTCAAAGAAGAGATAACCTACTTGACTCCAGAATTAGCGTAGATTGTAAACGTTCCACCATATCAAAACTTTTTCTTCTCACTGTTACTTCATGTCTAGAAATTCGACAATTTTCTGCTATTTTTGAGTTTTCGCGAGGGAGCGCATCCGGTCGTCGGACGCCCCTTGCCCTACGGGTTGAGCGGGAGGGTTCGGGCTTCGCCCGCTTTCTGTTTTATGGCCCCCTGGCCCCCCTCGTCCCGAAGACGTTTCTCGCGAGGTTGTTACTTGGTGCCGATGGGCCCGACTCGCTTCCCGGAATGTTGGGAATAGCTTCCAGATGTCCGAGCGGGGGTGCGCTTTATGGTTAGCTGGGGTAGGCTCACTGCGGGGCTTGCCAGTGTGACGTGTTTTTTTTATATGTATTTTGTTGTTGCAACTGCAGAAAGAAAACAATTCATTTTTTTGGGGGCGAGGGAGAGTGGGTTTGCCGCTGGAATTTGGGAAGTGAGGACCTCGGCTTGGTTCCGAGCCGAGTCGAGGCAGTGTGCGCGAAGACTTGGCCGGGGGTGAACGCAACGCGAAGTTTGGGCGGGACTGCGGTAGCGACGGAAGGCTGAGCGCGGGAGGAGTTTGGGCTCCCTGGTCCAAGCGCTGCTTTGGGCGCCCAAGTGTGTGTGCGTTCGTGGGTGAGTGCTGTGCCGAGGAGCCACGCCGACAGCACCCAAGCGCACATCGACCTCCCGGGTTCGGTCGGCATCGCAAGAGGCCGCGTCACCCCCATCACCCACCGGACTCAGGTTCGCGCCACTCACCCCCATATCACTTTGTATAGTTTATCCCCCTTTTAATTGTTTTTTTTCCTTCTTTGAGTGCAAGAACTTAATTGCAGAAAACGTTCTTTGAATGAGCGCTGTGTTTTCATGTATAGATATTATCGTATAAGATAAGTCGCGCCTGAGCGCTTCCTCTGTGGGGCGGTCCGTTGTGCCTTGCTGTCGGGAGTTCTGTTTGTTTTGTTTTATGCCTATCGGATTTTTGTCAGTAAACCATTTTGTGGTTGAAAAGAAAGGAGTCTGTGTTGTTCCTTCTCCCCCTCACCGTGAGCCCGTCACCAGGGCGTGGACCTATCGTCCGGTCAGCGGTCCTATCAAAATTATAAATTTGTTTGCATAGGATATCTTTTTTCACCGAACATGTGCCACTTCACATTTTATATTATTCTGTACTTCACAACTCTTCACACTTTCTTTTATCTCTTTTTCTGTCTGGCCGCGCCCGGTCCGTTGCTTCTGAGGCGTCCCGCGCGTCTCCGTTGCCAGCCGCCTGGGCGTTCCCTCCCGGCGTCTCCGGTTGCATCCGCCGCGCTGCCGTTGTTTGGCTCAATAGGTCACGAACACGCACATACTTCCTTCACACCCTTTCCTCTTTTTGGCGGTTCTAAATTGCGGGGAGTGCTTTTGGGCTCATTTATGTTGTTGCCAGTTGAAAGAAATGTTCGTTGTCTCTTGTCCGGAGTTTGTTTTATTCTTTCTGTTGCCAGTCATTGTTACCAACACGCTCTTCAATTAATGCTGAGCTTTACTTTGTTTTTGGCCTTCTTCGGGGTTCGCTCGTCTTTACAGCACGGCTCATGGCCTCTGCCGGGGTCGGGGACCCCAGATGGAGGCGAACGTGAACGCACGCTCTAACGTTACGCTTTGTTTACAAAACCCCACGTTGGAAATGTTTTGTCTTGTGTATGTTTGCATTTGGGAGGTGGTTTTGCTCTGCGTATGTATAACTTCTCTGTCTACGAATGTGCTTTCTATTGTTTATGGTAGTCCTTTAAAGCTTCGTTGGAATGTGTTCTGTCTCGTGTATGCGGTGGTTTTCGGAATGTTCGTATTTGCTTTGGGCTCCGAGCCTTCTGATTTGAGCTAAGAAAACCCCTCTTGATTGGTCATTACAGAACTTTCCGATTGGTGGGCTGAAGGGCTCCAGAATGCTGCTGGATCCTATATATAAGCAGCCGCCAAGAGCTCCCGGATACCAAGCCTTGGACATCTCCCTGCCTCTGGAAACCAACCTGTACGTCCGACCCCCTTCGACTGTGGAGTCGTCCGCTCGCTAGCTCGCAAACTTGGGATCCCTTACGGCTGTGGAGGAATTCGGCTCGCCCGCCTTTGTGTGGAACCTTGTTTGTCGAGTTTGGATGTGGTCGGGGCCCCCGCTGAGGGTGTGTGTGGTCACGGAGGACGGCAGGGAAAGTTTCCTTAGGTTAGAATTATTTCCCCCAAAGTCTAATTTCTGATGTGTGTATTCTAATCTTTACATTTGTGTCAGTTGTTCAATAAATCTTTATTTGAACTAATCGAACGAAGTCTAGAAGGTCCTATTATGTGACACAGGATTGATTCCGCAGCGAGATTCTGGCTGTGATAGCCCGGAACAGCTAGCCTACGTAACGCTGGCGTGGGAAGGACGATCCGCAGGCGAGGACACGCCTGCGGATCCGGATCGTCTGCGAGCTGCGAGCTATGAACGACGGGCGACAACTAGGGTCGGCGGGTCCGGAATGCTGGCTCTCGAAGACGGGCAACCGGGGAGTACAGTAAACCCATTCGCTGCCTTCTCGTTGTGTTGTGTCACTTCCTGGGACATGAGCGAAGCACAGACCGATCGGGCGGCGATTATTGTAGAGCGACCCCACAAGTGGCGAAGACAGCTCAAACTGTTGTCAAAATGATAACTCTAGAATATGCTCTAAACACTTCGACCTATCAAGGCTCCGATGGTCTTAAGAAACCGCATAAAGGAACCAGAGACACAGCGCGCACGTGCACACGGGGACTGCTGAAATTGGCGCCGCCGCCGCTCGCCATGGCCCGACGGGCAGCAGACTGGCCGCCCCATTAACAGAGACACATCGGCTTGTGGCGCTGAATGCAGCACCCTCGTGGCGCCACCAGGCCATTCCCGGCTGGCGATCATGCACTTGCGCCATCTTGCCCCGAACGACACATAAAAAGCATGATATCGCACAATGTGAAAGATCTCACCCGAAGCTTCGATCGATCATGACATTGCCTTTGTTCCACTTCCTGCGTGATAACTCATTTGCGAAAGGTGCGGTGAGGTGCGCGGACAGATAAAATATTTCGTGCGACTGGGTGCTGATGAGGCTCATGCGAGTCCCTTAATTTTGTCGCAGCCGTGCGAACGTTATAGTTGACGCAATCATAAAATGCTATGCTCACCGATACCAACTTGGCAACAGGAGCCGAAATTTACACGAGCCTTTCCATGCCACAGAGAATGGAGCGCTAACCGTTTGGAGCGCTTCCCCAACTCCGACGTTACCGCGCCGCCTCGAGGAGCCATCAGTTCGTTGGCGTCTCGCCGTGTGCCGTGAAGCGAAGAGCGAACGCCGAGGAGAGACGAAAGCGGACCTCCCCCCTTCCCCCATACCCCCTCTGCCCTCCACAACTGGTTGAAACATTGCGGAGGGCGCTGGCAAGGAAGAGCCCGCAAGAACAAGCACCCTTCCCCCTTCCCTCCTCCGCCCTCCACAGGACCCAGCGAACACCTCCTCGCGCACTTACATGGCGGAGGAGCAGGCGAGCGACACCCAAACCAACCCTGAACCCCACGCGGTAGTTGCGAAGCGAGAGTCTCCTCGCCCACTAAGATGGCCCGGGGGCTCAGGTGATCAACCCAGCTAAGACAATACCAGCGCTCACCGCGACTCATCATGGCCATGGTCCTCAGATTCACGTCATCACGCAGACTGATGCAATGGACTGATATCCACCCTACGACTCACGTCTTGATTCAGGCTCATGCTCACGAGCCTCGAAACTCACGCTCGCAATCACGCTCATCAGTTTTCAGAGCTCACACTCAAACTTATGAGTTCTCAGGACTCAAACTCACACTCAAGAGTTTTAAGAACTCACGATCACACTTACGATCAAACTCACGCTCATGAGTTCGTAGGACTCACACCCGCACTCATGAGTTCTAAAAAAAATCACGATCACACTCACGATCACACTCACGCTCATGAGTTCTTAGGAGTCACACTCCCACTCCCACTCATAAGTTAAGATAACTCATGATCACACTCACACTCACACTCACAATTTTTCGAGCCTCGCTGTCTCACTCACGATCACCTCAAATCTGACGGTGAGCGTGAGTGATCGTGAGTAATCGCACTGATGAGTGAGAATGCCGAGGTATGCTTGTGGGATCACCCAGTCCTCAAAGGTGTTAGGTTGGTCTGCTACCGGGATGTCAGCCCAGGCCTCGAAGCGAGCCGCAGCGTGCTCGGGACACTTCTAGATAACGTGCTGCGTCGTCGCAAGGGTGTTGCATGCTGTACAGTAGCCCTGCTGCGGGTCATCATGAAATATGCGGTTGCGCAGGGCCGGCAGCATAAAGTCTATTTTGTGGCGGTACGGCGGACGAGAGTCTGGGCCTTGTGGCTCACTCCTGCTGGGATAGGGGGTCTCATAATGTTGTGCCTGTTGAAAAGGGAGGCCGCAGTCCTCAGGTTGCGGAGTATTTTCTTTCGCTCCAGCTTGGCGAGCGCGGCTCGTTCAGAGAGGTCCGGCTGACTGTCGTCGGGTTGCGAAGAATCGAAATGGGGCCCGCTGTAGATGGTGGGTACGATTGGCGCGGAAGGTTTGCTCAGTGCTGCACGCGCCTCGTTATGGGCCCATTCGTTTCCCCGAATACCCGAGTGGGAGGGTACCCAGGCGACACGGAGTTGAGTGTGGTGGTAGGTATGCAGGCGGGACGCGATGCCGTAGATTTTGTGCACGCGGTCGCTTGTCGACTTGGATGCGTGGCGGCACTCCGAGTAGGCCACTTGCGAGTCTGTGTAGATGGTGATGTTTGTGGTTGATGTTTCTGAGTGAGTTGTGCTCGGCATGCTGGGCGGCTTGTACAATGGCTTCTAACTCGGCGCCCTTAATGCCCACTCCTGTGGGGAGCCGCTGGGACCACACATCAGGGTGGGTAATGTTAACCCACGCAGCCGACGTTGGGGATGCTCCCTGGGCAGGAACGAGGCCGCTAGCAGCGTCCGTGTAGTAAACGACGTGTTCGTCGTGGGTTCAGGGCGGCAACGTGTCGCTCATGCACCCTGGCATGATATGCTCGTCGCTCTGGATGGTCGGCGTCCATGCGTCGTGGCAAGGGAGCGTCAGCTGTTAAGGTGACGTGCCTTTCCCAGGGTGGTGGTGGCAGCGGCGGAGGTTTTGGTGCGGACGATGGTAGGCACCCGATCTCTTGGAGAATGGCCTGGCCTGCCTCGGTACCCAACAACCGAGTGAGCTGTGCAGACATCAGTTGTTCAGCTACATCCTCGAGCTTGTTGAGATTTCCATGAGCGTATAGGTCCGGTAGCCAAATGTGCTTGGGAAGGCCTGTGATAAGCCGTATCGCTTCCTGGTTAAGGCTCTCGACGATGTCGCGTTGGCGCTGTGTCAGGTAGTAGTAGTTGTAGCCGTAGAGCACCTTTGAGGAGAAGAGGGCCTGGACGAGCTGTCTGGTCTCTTTGTCGCCTGTGCCCCACTTGCGGTTCGTGACTCGTCGTATCAGGTGAATGATTTGGGTGCCTTCTTTCTTGACCCTACTTAGCCATGTCCCGGCTCTGCCGTCCTCGTCTATGAATAGTCCGAGAATGCGCACAGTTCGCTCTCGCCTGATAGTGGTGTTGTTTAGTGTCAAGTTGTAAAGGCAGCGCATTTCGTCGGCGAGGTGTTGGGGGCCAGAGAGTACCACGACGTATTCAGTCTTCTCCGGAGAAGCGGTCATACCAACGTCTTCTAGAAAAGACTGAACAGCGTCGAGGCCGCATTGTAGTGCATGTTCTTGCTCCCCGACGCTGCCTGTCGATGGACCAGAGAGTTATGTCATCTGCATAGATGGCAAAACGCAGATTCGGAATGGAGGTGAGACGCGGTGAGAGGCGAGCCATGACCATATTAAAAAGGGTCGGTGACAGCACCGCCCCTTGCGGCACTCCGACGTGGTTGATGGTTTCGGGTCCGACACTGCTCCCGATCTTCACCTGAAACCTTCGATCTTTGAGAAAATTCCTGATCAAGTTGAGAGCACGGCCGTGGATGCCCATTAGCTTGGCACTCTCAATGACCGATGAGTGCGGCACCGAGTCGAATGCTTTCTGAACATCCACAGCAACGATGGTTTTGGGTTGTATTGAGGAGGGGTCTGCCAGGACGTCATGATGGAGCATCAAAAAGTTGTCCTGGGTGCTGAGGCCTGATCGGAACCCGGTCTGGCAGTGATGCAGGCGGTCCTCCTTGTCGAGGTGCCATTGTATTCTGGCAAGGGCCATCCGCCCCATCAGCTTGCAGATGTTACTGGTCAGCGAGATAGGACGGAGGTTCCGCATCGTCGTGGATGGCTTGCCTGGCTTTGGGATGGGGATGACCAGCGACGTTTTCCAGTTGCCTGGCAACCGGCCGGTTTCCCACACCTCGTTCATCCATTCAAGTATCTTGAGCTTGTACTCCGTTGGTAAATTGCGAAGCTCAGCGTGCGTCACTCCGTCCGGACCCGGCGCGCTCCTCATGTTGGAGTGATCAAGTGCGTCCTGCAGTTCTGCCAGCGTGAACGGAGCGTCAGATGTATGGGCTCCGTCCTCGGAAACTTCGGGTGAGTAGCAAGTCGTGTCCGGGGACGGGGATTGCGGGGAAAAAAGTTAGCCGCCTCCTGTGCAAACTCGGTGTCAGATTTGTTCTGGCGTAGCGCCACTGTCTGCGCCGCCGTTCGACGTTTCGATTTCCCCTGCCAACTTCTGAAGAAATTCCAGACCGTAGAAATATGCATCTGGCCGTTGAACTGGTTGCAAAGGTCGTGCCATTGATCTTGTGACAGTACCTGGCAGTATTGTGTTCGCCTCCGCGGTGGCGGTGTCAAGCTGGACGCGTAGACGGAGAGTCTTGCCATGCTCGCGGTACCGACTTAGTGCCGTGAGACGAGACTCCCAAAGATTGAGGAGGTGGAGGTCTGGGTAGGGTTTGTCAGGGTCTGTTTGTGTGGTTGTGGTGGCCTGGTCTTTTGCCGCCTTGAGCAGTGCGAGTACTAAGTCAGGTGATCTGGTCGTGTTGGGGTCGTCCCACGTATCGCGGTCGTCCCACTCATTCAATAGCTCCCGGTAGCGATCCCATTTTACAACCTTGGAAGTGCGTTTAAAGGGGTGGGCCGCAGTGCATTGCTGAGCGTGATAAAGATAGGCAGGTGGTCGCTGCCCATGGGGTCGTTGAATAGGGTCCAGTCCAGGGCGGCGTGACGAGACGCCCAGGTGAGGTCAGGCGTGGAGTCATTCTGACGTCTGCCCTGTCCGAACCTGGTCGGAAGGTCCGGGTCATTGAGGCGCTGCAGTTTGCAAGTCTGCGCCTCGTGGAAGAGAGCTTCTCCCCGGAGGTTACTTGTGCCGTATCCCCATGCCAGGTGTCGGGCGTTGAAGTCTCCTCCAATGAGGATGATCTCTTTGGGAAAAATTCTGGCATAGGTGGTACATCCAGCCCCAGTCTGGACGCGTTCCACGAGGTTGCTATGGGCGGTAGTATGCCGAGACGAGCACGTACTTGCGCATGCGAAGTTGGGTTCGGACTGCCACGATCTCCGGTCCGGCTGTGCACCAGGTGGTTGTGTCGATTTCAGCTTGTGGCAGGGAGCGATCTATGTAGATGGCCGCTTGTCCGTTGCAAGCAGAGACGGAGTTGGTGGCGCGGGTAGGCTTGTGGGGTATGGATGGGTTCACGTAGTGTTCGTAGCCTGGTAGGCCCACAGAGGTGCCGTTAACCTCTTGAAGAAGCATGGCTATGGGTCTACTTTGTGTCTGAAAACGATGGGTGAATTCACTTTTTTGTTGGAAAGCGTGCGACAGTTCCACTGTAGGATCCATGGCGCGCTCACCGAGGCCTCCGGAAATATTGCGATGCTGTTCGTGTGGTTCATCATTTTGTGTCCTGGGTGGGGGCGTGGAGTCCTGAGATGGTGGTGATGATCATGGATTTGAGCTCAGCCACGATTCTTGGGACGAGGGCCGTCAGGGCTGCCCTGATTTCCGCCAGGATAGCTGCACGAAGCGTTTCATCCAGTTGTGTTGGGGACGGCGATAGTGGTGTATTCAGAGGTCGATCGCGGTTGATATTTTTCCGCACGGACGACACCAAGTCTTCGGTATCGACGGTTGTAGACGTTGCCCGCCGAGAGGGCAGGGGCGGGAACTCCTCTGTCCCTCCGAAATGTGGCTGTGATGATTGAGTGTCTGATAGTTGTCGGGCAGTACTAGTATTTTCCTGTGGGGTTCGGCTTTCGTCAGATGTTCCCTTCATTTGTGGATTAGCCTCGAGCAGACTTGAAAGCAGTTCTTTAACCAGTGGAGTGAAGGTGTGATGAAGGATCATTTCCGTCGCTACACACTTTTGGTGGAAGTCATTCAGCACCTCCGCGGAATTCCCCGAGTGACCGCACATGCACCGCGCTGGTGTCGCATCCCCTCTCGGAAGAGCCGAGAAGAGAGGAGGAGGAGCAGCAGCGTGCGCCTGAGGCGAACTGGGAGGGGGACGGCTGCGATCATTTGGGGAGACCGGGAGCCGAGGCTGGTTGGGGTCGGCTGCCAGAGAAGTATGCGGGAGGGTTGGGTGAGTCCCACTAGCTGTTTTGCAGGGGAGGCTGGTTGTTTCCGTGGGATGCCTACTGCTGTTGTCATTCCCGCTCCGGCTTCTCTCAGACGCGTTGGAGGTGGACCCGTTTGTGTAAGGACGTTTGTCTTCCCTCTGTGTGTTCTTCGTGGAGCAGCGAGGCAAGCGGTGGCCAACTTACTGCCTCCGTCCGTCGCATATCGATGTCGCCAAAAGAAGGCTCGCTCCGTGCAGGCCAAAATGCCCCGCGGGAGGATGATTCCGGCAAACCAAAGGGCTCGACATGCCGACCTCCAGTCATCGCTCTCCGCAATTGGGACCGCTCACTGGGTGACGGCACGGATCGGCAGCGCATCTCCCGTCTGGGCATCCCGCCATCTCCTCGGCTGCACCGCATGAGTTGCCGATTGCGGCCGCAGTTTGACGATGATGGGTGCCCCTGAGTATCCATGTCTCCACGAATCCAGGTGTCCCCGCGTCTCGAGAAGGATCTCTCTCCTCGCCGTTGCGACACAGCTGCACCGCGGCACCGAGTGTGGGTGGTGGGTTTGTGGCACACGGAGAGATCTGCGTTCCGGCTCGGTGGTTCGTGACCTGCATGGAGTGCACGCGCGAAGGTAGGTCTGCCGCTTCATGGGTTGTTTTCTGCTTGTGGCGGTTCCGATATTGATATTGATGTGAGCGGGAGCACCTCCATGGAGGTCTGCCGGTCGTGATGGCGATACCTTTGCGTCGTTTTTTGTTCTTTAGCCGGATAAACCCTGTACCACCGCGGGCCCAGGGTCACGTGGTCAGGCATACTTGGGCCCTCAAAAAAGACGAAGATTGATGTGCCTTTTCCCTTACGGGCGATGTCCAGAATGGTCTCTTTTGCCTCCACCTTAGTCCGAATCATCTGTAGAGAGTGTTCGCCGGCCATGCCATGCACTGTTCCCACGGAGGCGTTTGTCGGCGTAGCTGGGAAAGAGCGCACCGGAATTTGGACCAGGTTGCAGATGAGCAGAAGCCTGTCTCTTGTTTCAATGTAGGGCGTGTCAACCGCTAGGATGTTTTTGGAAGTATTTAGTCGGATGTTTGTGACGGCCGTCTTGCTGAAAGCGCTTCTGATTTCTTTAGAAATTTTGCTCCGTTGTGTTGCTTCGAATGGGCGACTTTCTGGCGAGGAATGAAAAAGCACGGTGTAGAGTTTATCAGTTTGGTCTGTGGGCTTTTTCGAGTTTTCTCTCCGATCGGTATGTGACCAGCGTGTAGCCATCCTGGGTGAGGAATTCGGCCGGCGCAACCCCGCATGGACGGCGCTCACCTGGCGGATCATGACTGGTT
>JAZHYW010007498.1:0-32731 GCA_037355805.1 Ixodes ricinus
CACATCATGTAACATGTGATGATGTTTGCATAATGAATGGAATGACTTATTAATTAAAGGGACCCAGAACTCCCAAAATCTTTTTTGTTAAGTGCTTGGATAGGACACGTATATTAAAAGATTAACCTTCCCCCAAAAAATGATTAGCACACAATTTACATCATAAGCTTCATTTTGAGTGGGGAGCGATTCCAAAACATGCTTCTGTTTTCGTACATTGTTCTAAAATAGAACCAAGTCACAATAATCAAAATATGTTTCATGACCTAAATGTTGTGCAGTGATTTTTTTAAGGTGGTTTTCAACCAAATCTCTAATATCCACCCTGCTGAAACTAGAATGCCTATATAGAAATACTGCAGAGAAGCGGCAATCTGGAAAAAGAGGCTGAATTATGACCAAGGTGAAGCCACCATGGGTGAAGAACTCTTGGGGAGCTTATGTGCACCAATGTACAGCGATGATGATAGCATCATAATACGACCAATGTGCAGAATTCGCTCCTGCTCAATAGCGCCATTGAAAACACTGCAGAGAAACTGAAGTTCTGGGAAAGGGGTAATTTTATAAAAGCTTGAAGCCAACTTTAGGGAGATCTGCAATCTCAAACTTTGGAAGGCACATATGTAGCACTTTTGTACCAAAAATGTGCAGATTGAGTGGCCTTCCTCAAGATTTGGTGCAGGAGATAACGTTCCAACACCAGATTGCCTAAGTTTATTATCTAAATTGTAGTAGAACAGGTTTGCAGAACTTGAGTAACTACCTCGGTGCTTACTCTCTAAAACAATTTTGAACTAATGTTTTTTATTTGTTTTCTAGAAAGGGTTAAAAAAACTGTTACTTCAATCTAGAAGTGCATTTTATCTGTTTTAAAACGCTAAGACATGCGGTATGTTATGCTATGTATATCCAGTACTCTGAATAATCTGAGGGGAGAGAAAATTGGCCAGCACTTGAACAGTAAAGGCAATTGCCCTCTGAAATGAACGTGATTGTTCTTCAAATATAAAAAAAAACCTTAAATAAAGTGTTTAGAGTTAGGTTTTGTGCTCAGTAATTTATTTCTGCTATTTGGTTCCGCTCAATGATGCTCATTGCATGCTTCTCAAAATGTATGTGATCCAATTCTTGCATTTTATCGTTCACACACAATTATTTTCGCATTGATATACCCCATTTTTGTTTCACTTAGTGCATTAATACAGTGGGTTTCTGGTGGAATTTAGTACTGAGACTTTATGCGATTATTAATATATTCACATTCTATTTGGCATCAAAATACATCCCATTTTTGTTCCATTTTTGTTCCATGAACATAAACCACAAATATTGAACTGAAGGAAGCGTTTCACTGAAATGCCTAAACATAGCAACAGCCTTTCCATTTTCCTTAAAGACTTTTTAGGACAACAAAGATATCTATTTTTGGTCGTGTAGCAAACGTTTCTACCGAAAGACAAAAACATTATATATATATATAAATATAAATATATATATATATATATATATATA
This sequence comes from Ixodes ricinus, assembly GCA_037355805.1. Classification (NCBI taxonomy): domain Eukaryota; kingdom Metazoa; phylum Arthropoda; class Arachnida; order Ixodida; family Ixodidae; genus Ixodes; species Ixodes ricinus. Next base: position 1,516 of record JAZHYW010007498.1, read on the forward strand.
TATATATATATATTTTTTTTTACGCACTTGAATTTGGGCATTTTTTAGGCCCCAAGTAATCTCCGGGAACTAGATGCTGAAAGCATGCCTAATGTCAGTTTCGGTTGCGTTAAGCGGCAAGCTCAAAGGCCGACAAAACTTTTCATAGCAGCCTACACAACGTAACATGTTATCGTTGTCTAAAAGAAGAGCCAGCCCTATTGAAAAAACCAGCTTAAGCTGGTCCCAGCTTCAAGCTCGGTTATTGCTCCAGCATGCCCAGTTTGGCATGCTGGTTGATCCAGTCATACTGGTCATGCTGGTTGATCTGGTCCCAGCTTCAAGCTTGGTTATTGCTCCAGCATGCCCAGTTTGCTATGCTGGTTGATATGGTCATACTGGTCATGCTGGTTGATCTGGTCCCAGCTTCAAGCTGAGTTATTGCCCCAGCATGTCCAGTTTAGCATGGATGGTTAAGCCGGTGGACTTCCCCACCAGTTTAACCACTTTAAATTGATACACAGGATAAACAAGCCAAACTCTTTAGAAAAGCCAGCTCGGCATCCAATTTATTATTTTCGTACTCGCGGCCTGCTCACATGAGCTCAGATGCTACACGTCCTCGGCGCTGACACAGTACTAACCGACGCAGACAGTGGTTCTCGGTGCAAAACAAACAATACTATTAAAACTAGATTGCTTATCTCTAAGCACGAGAAATACTAGACACACGCCAAAAGCAGGCAATAACAATAAAAAATACTACACGGATGAGAGAAGCGAACCTGGGTCCCGCCAGTAATGGGGGCGAAGCGGCCTCTTGCGTAGTCGACAGAAGCGAGGAAATCCGTGTGGCTTGGATGGCATTGTCGATACTCCTCGGCACCACCGTTATTCACGAGCACACACATGTTCGAAGATAGGAAATGACGCATCAGTCGGGGCATCCGACTTCTTCCCGCGCTGAACGGACTGCCGCTCGCTGTCTCCTCAAATCCCGCTTCGCTTGCACCGCCGTTCAAGCAGTCTCCAAACAACGCGCACACAGCCGTCCCTTCGAAAATCAGCCCAAGATAGCCAAACGTGTCTCAAATTCTCCGTTTCCACCACTCTCTCTCTCTTCTCGCACACAAAGGAAGCTCGCAGCGCGCCTGAAGTGCCCAGTCGTCTTCCAAAAACGAGAGGAAGGACAAAGAACAGGACGTGGCCTCGCCCCAGCCTAAGCCGACCTTGGCGCGCGCGCTCCCAGCAATGCCAGCTCGACAACCTCTAGCCGACCTTGGCGTGCGCGCTCCCAGCAAGACCAGCTTGACAAGCTCGACCCAGCTTGGGCCAGCTTCAGCACCAGCTCGAACCAGCTTGACAAGCTTGAACCAGCTTCAGTACTAGCTCAAACCAGCTCAAGTACCAGCTTGCCCAGCTGCAGTGCCAGCTCGAACCAGCTTGAACCAGCTTGACCCGCTCGAACCAGCTTGACAAGCTTGAACCAGCTTCAGTACCAGCTCGAACCAGCTCAAGTACCAGCTTGCCCAGCAGCAGTGCCAGCTCGAACCAGCTTGAACCAGCTTGACCATCTTGAACCAGCTTGATTACCACATATGACCAGCTCGAACAAACTCGAACCAGCTTAAAAACCAGCTAAACCTGCTTGGCCAGGTTGATTCTTTTGTTGTTTTTTTTCAAACGGGAGGTGACTTTCCACGAAAGTAGACAAATAAATACAAAGATAAGTAGCCGCAGGTGACTCAGCTGTATGTGTATCCCGGCTCGAAGTAGGCTCAACCGCACGGTTCAGAACTCGGGCGCGAATGGCACGAATCTGCGAAAGTCGTGGGTTCACTGAGAACGAGCGTAACATTACCACAGTATTTCCATATATGCCTTGTTTTTTAAGCTATTTTGTTTTTGTAACTTAAATTCAACGCGACAAACTTTTTTCTTCGTGCAAATAAAAAGAAAAAGGGCAAGAAGTTTGTAGCTGTCAGTGCCAGGTTTCGGATTGGCTAATTTGCTGAAACCAAATCCAAATGGAAAGCTGCAAGCGAGCTGAACAAGAATGACGATAATAATCCCTGGAGAAGAGATTATGTTGCTGGTATGGCGGCAGATATTTACTTCAGACGCCATTTGTCACGCTTGAAGGGACGTTCGCGCTACGAAAAATAATGTATTTCTTCGTGACTCAAGACGCTACTCAAGATATACTTTCGCTGCTGAGTCGCGTATCTGCCATGGAAAAAGTATACCGAAACCAGAGTAGAAGCGCGGGACATCGTACAATCATAAGGTTCGTGAATTAACAGGCAGTCTGCGTAGTCGCGGGGAGTCACTCTGCGAGGCTACGCGCTTCTTATATTTTTAGTTAAGCGCAAGTTTGGCGTTTGGTAACAGTAAAAACTATTTGTTTTCTAAATTAAGATAATCTATGTCTTAGATACTATTAAAAATGTTTCGTGCTATAAAGTGCGTGACCACTGAAGGACATGAAAGACTGGACCTGTGTTTTTCGCGCAGATAAGGTAGTCTAAAAACGAAACCTTCCCCACAGCGTTCCTCGTCAATCCTTTGGATTTTTCGCCTCTGTGCGAAGAACATGTATCCGTCCATGCATGTGACTCCATGCTGAGGCATTGTGTGTATACCGCTGGTTGGAAGCTTGACGACCTTGCCACAAGACAATCTCGAGCATTACCACGTAAGCCAGCTGGTTTCGCCGTGGAATGACAGCTTTGTGTCATGATCAACAAACTGACTGTGCAATATACCTCGAGACCCTATTGAAAATTCCATCAAGATACGTAATTTGGGACGCTGACTGCCAGTCAGCAACCCTAGTGGAACGAGCCCTGATAGTCCATCAGAGGACGTCTGACTGCCACTGCCAAGGGAATTTCATCAACAAGGGCAGCATTTATATAAGAGTAAAGCTATACGCACTCCGGAGTGCATTTCGGACGAAATGGCTATGCACACTCATAAATATTGCCAAACGCCTCGACAAAACAAAATGTTCGAGAAAAAAGAAGAAAAAAAAAAGCAGGTCCACCGCGGATCGAACCCGCGTCCACTTACGTACAAAGCGGACACCACTGATCTCAATGACAATTGCTGGATCGCGTTTGCTCGCTCCGCGAACGCGGTCACTGGCGGCCATCTTTAGGTAGAGTTATATCACCTCTAGCCAAGATACAGCTGCTGCAGCCACTTGGCAGCCGCCATCATCCATCCATGTCAGATGGCGTTTTGGCAGTTGTGGTGGCAGGCTGCCATCAAAATAGCGTGGGTGATATTCCGTGATTGATTGAAATTGTTTGACGAAACATGATTTGAAACCCGGCGTGAACGGTAGCCCGGTCTTTGAGGACCCGGTAAAAGTTTCACGAAATCGCAACCAATTAGTCGTTAGTTGTTTATACAGCAGGAGTTTAGTCTGCCAGAACATGGCGACATTGTTACCCACTGTAGATAAGCAATTTAGCCAGTGCGGTACAACCGCTAGCCTGGGGTCTTTAACGTGCACCACGCAGTAGTGATACACGACCGCACGCCGGTACGATGCTCATCCAGATCGAAACGGGCAGGGGTGGGGATTGAACCCAGGATCCCTGGGTTCTGTAGCGCGAGCTTTCGCTCCACGTGCTCCGAGCTGGTGTGCGCTAGCCCACTCGGCCACCGATCCCCCCCCACGAAATCGCACAGCACCGGGGAAAAGCAGCACAGCACGCATCAAAAGTCGCATCGAAAGAAGCATCGAAAGCAGACGCCGCTACGGAATCTGCTCGATGCGAGCTGCGCTGCTTTTCCCCGGTGCTGCGCTTTCGTAGAACTTTCGCCGGGTCCTCAAAGACGAGGCTACCGTTCACGCCGGGTTTCAAGAGTCTGCTTCGTCGAACAACTTCAATCAAGGACGAAATATCACTCACGGTACAGTGTACTAGATCCACGGCTTTTTTATGGTAGCCTGCCGCCATTGCGCTGTCCGCCATATTACAATGATGGCTAGAGATGATATAACTCTACCTAAAGATGGCCGCCAGTGACCGCATTCCGGTCCATAGGCGGAGCTGGCCAAACGCGATCCAGCAAATAGACATAGAGATCAGTGGCGGACACCTTAAAAAAACCCTGAAAAAGAAAAAAAAGTTTTTTTTAAACAATTTAATTGGGACACGCGTGTCAAAAAAATTAATTTTACGCGAAAAAAAAATTTTTAGAGCAATATTGACTGCGCAAGACGCAATTTAGTCGGTAGTCACCTCCTTTCCACTTTTTCTCTCTCTCGGCATTTCGCGCGCGTGGAGGAGAGGTACTCCCCGCCTCCTCGTAGTGGATCGGCTTGGCTGCTTGGCTGGCTTGTCTGCGCCCCGTACGAGAGCCATTGCTACTTCCTGTGGCTGTTGGTCGCACGTCGTACCGCGTCGTACAGCCGATTTACACGACGGACCGATTCGCGATTTTTGTCCGCAGACCGTGTACCAAGTGACCGGCACGTCACCGATTCCTGCAATCCGCGCCTCGTCCGCGGACGCGCCTTTTTCACTCGCGGATTTTTGGCGGGAGATTGACTTGAAAAGCGTTTAGTCTGGCAACGGTACATTGTTTTGTTTTGTTTTTGTTTCTAGGCGATGAAAACAAAGTGGCGCATCGTTGTGTTTTGTGCGTTCGCTGGTTCATTTTGTCGGGCGTTTCTTCGTTCCACGTGTGAAAGGAACTGCAGAAACTTTGTCTGGCTGACGCGACGCCGGTTCCTGTACTCCTCCGGGTCCGCGTCAAGAAGCTTCCGACAAAACTCGTCTAGCACGCCGCGATGATTCTTTCACGTCCAATCAGGATTTCACCGAGCAAGACCTCTCTCGTGGCTGTGGTGAACTTGAGTGTTGTGCACGAGCGCGGAGTGCGTGAAGGCATTTCCAAACACCCCTTCGCGAGCCCAGAACTTCGTCGCTTCTACGCGGAACCCTTCTCGAGCAGGACCATGCTAGAGTCACTAAATAAAGCTACGCTTTCAGGGTACCGAAACTCCCAAACTACGCGTCTGAGGCGCGCCAGGCGCCGCCACCTTGGGTCCACGCGCAGATGGAGGAGTGCCTGTAGCTGAGCCAAGCCGAGCTGATAGCCGTCGCCTGCGCCAGCTGCCGTAGCCGCAGCTGTGGCAGCTAATCAAGGTCGTGTTGTTCGTATCTCGGCATAAGAAGGAAAAATGCGTGCTGAGCGACGGACTTCAGCGTGCGCGCGCAGTAAACAGCAAAACAGCAGCAGGCAGCAGATCGCTGGACCCAAGATGGTGGCGTTGAAAAAACGCGATGATGATGATGATAGCGACTCACGTGACTGCCGCTGTCCAATGATGCCGCAGCGAACCAGAATATTGTTGAACAGAGTGACTGTATTGTCGGCAAAGTGCCAAAGAAAAGGAATGCGGTACTCTGAAAGCGTAGCTTATTGAGTGACTCTAGACCATGCCTGTGCAGTGTTGCCAACCGTAGGGTAATTACCCTACTTGCAGGGTATTTCAGGCATTTTTGGTACATTGTAGGGTTGTAGGGCCGTGCGGCCATTTCCGCGCCAAAAGTAGGGTATTTTCAGACGTTGCTCTTTCAACGGCGAGCATAATACAAAACAAAAAACAGTAAAAAAAAGACTGCCGTGCAAGCTTTGCATAGCTTTACAACCCGTGTGCTGCCACACCACGACATCATGCAAAACGAAAGTATCCAAGTTGCAAGACGGGCTAACAGAGAGCACCAGACACAAAGTTTGAGGCTTTAAGTTGTTTGTTTGTTTGTTTGTTTAGTATTGGAGAGCTGGAGCAAGTGGGAGAGGTGGGAGGAGGTGGAGTTGCGCATAGGGAGTTCGGAGCCAGAAGAGGTATCTTCCCAGCGAAAATGTTCCCACCAATTTTTTCTGATGACTCCGGTCCATCCGGCGGTCCTTGTTACACCTGCGAAATACGTGGCACCGCGCGCGAACCACCCCGAGCCCACCTTAACCGGCAGCCCCCTGTTCAACTGGGCTTTTCTACGCGCTGGCGTAAGGTGCGCATGCTGCAGATAACCATAGCTCGAACTACCACTCGTCCTGGGCGCTCTTTTGTTATGGCGGGTTGTAATTAACCCTCCTTACCACGCTCATAGAGCGTCGATCACGGATGATCGACGAGTACGGAGACCGATTTCAAAGCTCCCGTGGAGCTTCTCGGCACGTTGTGCAGTCGGTAGGCAGTTTGAAGACTGCCTACCGACTGCACAAGTAGTTGGGACTGGAGGCGTTCACTTGAGCGAACGACGTTTTAGCGAACCAAACCGAGACCATGACTTAGTTTGACGAATCCCTAAGCGGTACACACCAAAGAAGCTAATATACCGTTCGGATTAGCTTCCTTTGTAATGAGCCGCCTTGTCTGTCGCCGCGAGTGCTCGTCCCACGTAGCCCAGTTTTTAATTTGACGACAAATCGGCTAAACATGTTGGCTGGGGATGTCTGTGCGCTCGCTACATCACTGTTGTGCTGATGCTACACAGCGCACATGCAAACATGGTGTCCTTGAATAACGCAGGTATGCGCGTGCATGCGTGCCCTGTCGCTTTGTACTGTATTAATATTACACTGTATCATCATAATCCATGTAACAGCATCATTTGAACAAAGGTTTGTCTCGTGGGGTAAAATGTAGGGTAATAAAAAACATTCGTAGGGTAATGTAGGGTTTTCTGGACGCTGGCGTGAGGTATTTTCGAAAAATAGGTTGGCAACATTGTTGCCTGTGTCACTCTCATGCTTTGGGTTAGTAAAGCTTAGTGGCGCTTCGCGCGAAGCCTATCACCGGTGTTTTGTCTCGATCTGTACGTGACAGCGGCGTACGATTCTTTATCGCGGTAGCGAACGTCGATTTCTCTCTGGACAAAGGTGCCACGGTGCGATGTTGGAGTTTCGCGGCACTGTGGGGTGGCTGACCAGGTTCGGTCCGTCCTCCCTGTCGTCTGCTCGTCGTCTCCTTCGTGGTGGATGAGCTTGGGAGAGAGACGAACCGCCAGATCATGTCGTCACCCTCCGCGGATCAGTCCGTCATGTGAATCGGCCCTGACTAACTAACACAAGCAACAAGCCTTCTTTAGGAGGTCTTCACATATAATAAACGCGATAAAACTATAAAACCACCTGAGGACGCGAGACGCGTTGCAAGACCGCGACCATGACAGAAAAACAAAATGGCGAAGCTTTTGTTTGTTGTTTTATCCGAACGGAAGTAAGCGATTTTGTGAAACGTTTGTAAACAATTACGACGTTCATTTGATGGATTGTTTCTTAAAGCTAAAAATATGTAATTCAAAAGGCGATTTCAAGAGATCACGAAGATTTTATAACCAACATCAAAGCTGTCACTCATTCTTTTGGCCAATGAGAAGCAGATCGGAATGACCATCGTTACCAATGAGAAGCCGAGCTGAATGAACTGGAATTCGCGCGAAAAATGTCAAATAAATCTCTCGCCGTCAATATTGCTCTAAAATTTTTTTTTCGCGTAAAATTATATTTTATTACACGCGTGTCCCAACCAGACTGTTTTATGCTATGCCATCGCTTAGAAAACTCGATTTGACAGTTCATTTTATACGAGTTTAGCGGAGTGCGTATAGCCATTTCCGTCCGAAGTGCACTCCGGAGTGCGTATAGCTTTACTCTTTATATTAAGCTCAAATTACGAGGTGGCAATCTTGGATGGCTATGAAACGGTTCACAAGCCGAGGTGGCCATCTTGCATGGCTCTGAAAGCTGTTCACAAATCCTTAAAATGAATGTAATTTATGACATCAAAAATCAGAAAAAGTGTGTACCCGTCCTTTGTTTTTTTTTTCCCCTTTTGAAATTTGCGTTTTTCAGGCAAAAGGGACATTCGTTTACAAACTGGACCACATGCACCGTAAGCATGTTTCAAAGAAACGCCCTCGATGTCTGAACCTTTCAGGACGACCGTATACACTTTAATTCACAAAACCTATGTGACTCCGTTGAAGCTAGAGAGCAAGCATGCATGCTACGACAGACAGCCCTAGCTTCCACGGACGAACGCGAGCAGCAGACATATCTGAACTACGCTTGCGGATGCTTTTTGTCTGCAATATTCATGAAACAATAATAATGAGGTGCGACACAGCGGGTAAGGCCAATAGCCCATGCCAGATAGAAAGGTATAAACTTTCTAGCCCAAACCTCTCGGACCGAGTCAGGAGACATTTTAGTATTGCAGCGCGAGATTCCGACAATGAGCGCATCGCTCTAAAAGAATGCTTCGGCTGCATATTCAGTTAAGCCTTCAGCATGTTATGCAAAAGCACTCGTACAGCAATCGCCGTACTTCAGTTCTACTCACCTGCCATGTAGAGTACTTTCGCAGTCGTAGAACAATCATTTTGTTCTTGCGTCTCCGGCCCAGTAGACCTGGTACACCTTGTCGTCTTCAACTACACCGCTAAAGTCCCTTACATCGTCGGAACTCACGACAGGCTGGGTCTTGTCGAGTAGAAATTCTACTAAAACATAAGACACTGTAGAGCCCGGGCAGGATCGACAGGTTGGAGCAAGCGGGCAAACAAAACGAGTCGAGAGCGATCGTTCATGGGAGCTCGGCGAAGCCTCTGTGGGCGAAGCGAAAGTGGCGTGTTCGGCGTTTCGGCGGGCTTCTGATCAGGGTTGTCGGTCGGTTGAGTGTCATATCTCTAACATCAGCGGTTTTATAGGGCTCACGTCCCGAAATCGTTTTCTCGTGCATAGATTATTTTTCATTTTCGATAGATTTGACGAAATAGTGGTATCCGAACGAACTTTACGTCCTTTGACCGTACATCTGTCTGCCCGTCAAAGCTTTTTGACGTACAGTCGGAGACAATCGATGTACAATCAGAATCGCCACCAAGAAATCTTGACGGCATTTCGCGGCGGCCGACTGCCACCAGGAAACCAACAGAAAGCCGACAAGCGGAGTCTGACTGGAGTTTGACTGTCGGTCAGAGTGGACTTGTTGGCCAATCAGACATGCTTGACGTACAGTCAGGCACAGTCAGGTGTCCACTAGAAAACATCGACTGCCAGACAGGGTTACATTGATGGATGTTTCATTCGAGGACCTTATACGCTGCCCAAAGTGTCCTTTTTCGCAGCGTCCATCAAAAGCGTTGTCCATCATATGAGTGTGCATAGCTGAGAAACAGACTTTAGAGTGATTTGTAGGATCGGCGGCTGTGCCGCATCATTTCGGCGTTATGGGTCGTATAAACAACATTGTTACCGAAAACACAAGGATGCCATGGCATCAACTTCCACTGAAGCCAGATCTCGAGTAGCTGTCAATGATGAAACCGCATTAGAAACCGAATGCGAGAGTGCACACCCACCCGGTCCGTCGTCACAAGAACAACCTTCTGCAGTAGAGCCAAGAGAGGACAGAAGAAGTGTGCTCTCCGAAAACAGTTGGCGTTGTTTCACCTCAAGAATACAGAGCAGTTAAAGCTAGCTCATAGCACTGCTGATGAAATCCTGCGAGTAATGAAAAACGTTGCTTCCGAAGATCTTGAAAGTGTCGCGAACCAAACCCGAGAGTGTCCTCGAGAGGGAAAACGTCACCATGTCAGTGAGAGAGAAATTGGCTTCTCTTCAAAATTCTGAAGGCATTGTTGAGGACATCTTCTCGGGGATCCAGACCACCTAACTTCAGAAAGATGTATGTGATAGAGAACCTGCCTTACACAGATGCTTTGGTGATGCCACTTCATACAGGCAATCAAGCATTGCAACACACTATGTGCTATATACCTGTTTTAAAACTGCTCAGCAACCTCCTATCATGCCCCGACATCCTGGAAAGCGTAATGCAGCTCACAGTTCAGTAATCGTAATGCTTCAGAACATCACTGATAGAGACTTCATCAGCCAACAGCTGCAGCAGGTCGACAGTGGGACACCCACGATCTTCCTCCTCTTGTACTCAGATGAGCTTGAGCTGAGCAATCTACTGGGTGCAGCATCTGGGTCGCCTAAGATTCTGGTTGTCTACTCTTCGATCATCAACATTCACCCAAGGGAACGATCGCAGTTGAATGCCGTGGATCTTCTGTTGCTTGTCAGTACCAAGAAGTCAACAAGTATAACTTGGATCGAGTTCTTGCTCCGCTCATCCAAGACTTAAACTATGTCCATGAGTATAGTGTGCATGCACAAGGAAAGCATTTTAATTGGGTGCCAGTATTTTTCACCGAAGACAACCTCTCCATGCACAAAATGGCAGGCCTCCAGTGCAGCTTCAGCAGTGGTCGCATATGTCGTTTTTGCCTTGCTCGGTACGGGCATCTACATAAGCTTCTCTCTGATGCCAACTGCATCATGAGAACTTATGCAGGACACAAGAGCCACCTGAAAGCGTTTGTTCTCAATCCAACGCAAAACGGACCACTGTAACGGCATATCTGCATGCCATTCCAGCACCTCAAAGCCTAACAGAGTTTGACATCACAACACAACTCCCTCCAGATGCCATGCATGACATTTTGGAAGGGGGAATGGGGCCTGTCATGCAGCATGTCCTGCGTGGTCTGATTCAAGATAGCATGCTTCAGGAAACTGATATCAACAAGGTAACAAGCTTCAACTATGGCTTCCATAACATGAAGGCTACCCCTGTTGCACTAAAGGACAAGTTCCTGCAAGGAAAAGCCAACCTGAGAGGTACGGCAGCTCAAAAGTGGTGTTTATTCAGGCTTTTTCGACAGATCTTCGGAGAATCTGTGCCCACCAACAACCCACACTGGAAAGTTTACCTGGCCTACAAACATTGCATTGATATCATCCTGGCAGAGAATATTCCGCAAGACTGCATTGCTTACCTGCAGGTGAAAATCCAAGAATTCCTGGAGAACTTCACGTCGCTCTACTCATCCGTAACAGTTACCGTGAAGTTGCACTATCTGCTGCATTACCCGGGCTTCATACAGAAGTTTGGCCCACCCCGTTACTACTGGGGAATGCGCTTCGAGGCAAAGCACGCCTACTTCAAGGCCGTTGCCTCAAATGTTCGGAACTTCCGTAACATCTGGCGAAAACTGGGCACGCGGCATCAGCAGTTGCAAGCTTACGAGCTGTCTGGAAAGCTCTTTCAAAGCTCCATTGAAACAACAGGGTCTGCTGTGGTCAAGGTGACGAGCCTCTCAGAAGAAGAGCAAGTTGCTGTCTCCATCATCACATCAGAAATCACCCTTTGCTCTTTGAAGATTGCTAACATCAACAGCTCCACATACCATCTGAGACACGTGTTCGTCTCCGAAGTGCAGAACGACACCCCAAAGTTTCCGCAAGCGGAGAGGCTGCTGGTAACGAGTGGTGTATTGATTCTTCTTTGCAGACGCCTGGAAACCGTGCGTTTCTGCATTCACAGGTGCTCCTACATCGTCGAGAAATGTGTCGATGTTGTGGCAGTGACGCCGGACAACCATTTCGACTTTAGGCCACTTGACCTGTACAATGCGGGAACTTTTTATGAGGCTGTTCCTCACTTTGCAGTTTTACAAGTTTGAGGGCATCCTGCTGTGAGAAACAACATTCTACAGGGTAAGTCAAATAGATTGTCAGCTCTTTGAAGGAACCACACAAATTAATTTCTTAATGTAGCAAGGTAAGATTTTCCGCAGAGGTGGTGAAAGCAGGACATTTTGTGTATCACCATTTTCAGGATTGAACTTACCCGAGTAAAAATATGAATAAAAGCAGTGTGAATTCGCTACCTACGGCGTCTGTCTGCTAACGAAAGGCATCTGATTGGCACAACAGCCTACAGACGGCACATAAGATTGTAGGCGGCTACGTGTGCTTCCCGCAACCTCTGCAATAGCGAACAAGGTTTTCGTGTTGGATGCGGTGCGGGCTTTCGCAACGTAGTGAAATATTTTGTTATTGTGGTTAATGAAACACATCTGAATAGACGCAAAACCAACAAGAAAGATTTTTTGTCGGGCTATTTCTGCCATCTGTCAACAGCTGCTGCCATCTGTCGGCTGTTGCACCAATCAGATGCCTTTCATTAGCGAATGGACACCATAAGTACCAACGTCATACATACTTTTTAGTTCTTTACTCAGGTAAGCTCATCCTTGTAAGTTTTAATGCAAAAAATGCACCATTGTTAGCCACCTCTGCAAAAATTCTTAGCTCTGATATGTTAAGAAACCGATATATGCGGTCCTTTTAAATGGTCACCAATCCATTTGACTCGCCCCAAAAGATAAGGCCCTTCCTTTTCGGTTTCATAATTTTCAAAAATCAGAGTCAAAAATCAGGCGCTCTCTCCCACAAGCTGGTAATCGGGAAGAAATCGGGGTTTTCAAAACACTATTCTGCGATTTCTGGTTTTTCAGGTTATACGTGGAAATATGCAAGTATAATCAACAATCAAAAGCATTAATTGGTTTGAACACATATAAATTTAAAAAAAAATTAAATCATGCAAGATAGATATAGAACATGGTACAAGAGCTCGATTTAAAAACTTTTCCTAATTCTTTGTTCGCTTACATAATTTTCTGCCGTGCGCAGCCTCTTTGTCTCCATCCTAGACCTGTCCGGTCTTTGGACATATTTGAATTTGAGAAACTGTTCTCTCAGCATCTCAGCTTACATACATTTGCAATGCACAGCAATATCACTTCAGCTAGAGAGGAACAAATTATCTGCTGTTCCTGTCAAAATAAAATTTTGAAAAGCTTAGTTTTCCACTTTTGTTTTTTGACTGGTTGAAAATTTAAACGGAAACATAAAAATAGCAAAGGATACTTCACAATGTACATACAGGCGACATCTGGGGGCTCGATCTATGGCACTGCAGTTCACTGAAGCCAAAAAAAATTCAGTTCGTTTTTGAGGCCTGGTGCTAGCGGATGCATTTTCACCAACTCTATTTCCTGAAAACTAGTTACAAAACAGAGTAATTCAGGAAACGGTGAAATTTAACTCCAGAACTCGGGAAGAAATCGGGTTTAACCCGATTTGGAAACAAACATATTTGGGGTGTAAATATCGGAAAATATATGGTTTTACCCAAAAACAAAGGGCCCTACCTATAGGGACATGTTTAGGGTTCAGTGGTATTGGTTTAAACCGAGTAGACAGTGTTGCCGAATTTATATTTCAGAATTTACTTTTTTTTACCTATAAATAGTTGGTATTGTTACAGCAGTATGGCACAGAGTGTTGTTTTGAAAAGTGGGAAGAGAGGGAGGGGTTTTTACATCATGTGGCTTTGTGACACGGTTCTTTATTAAGTTGTGAGATCTCTGGGATCAGCCTACGTTAGGCCCTAGAGGAGATTTTAAATCTTTCGGGTTATTAAAACTTCGCCTTTCCTTTGAGATTGGGTTTTGTGTGCCCAGTTTCCTCTCCATTGAAGATGATGTTTGGGTTCTTTTTATTGCCTCAAATTGTTCCTCAACTTGTCAAAGTGTGAAAGTATTTTCTAAGTTTCTCTCGTTGTTTCTAATCCCTGTTAATAAACATACAATCCTTCCTGTATTGTGTTTTGTTTGTTTTGTTTTAACAATACAGAGAGGAATATTAGAACTTTTGGTGGTTTCACACCCATTTGGTTCATTATAATGGGTAGTTTCACATAAACTTATAAAAACAAACAATATCATGAATCGACCTGCAAATCCGTATCGGACATTCCTGCCGGAAAGTTGGCACGCTGGCCTGGGCCGCAGTTCCAACTTTACTCTGCCCTACACAGCTTCATATGGAATCTCTGCTTCATTCGTAAAAAAGCTATTTTACTCTCGGATAGAGGGTAAAACAGGCTGAAAGAGGCTGGTAAACAAACACATATCTGTCATTCAGCAGCAACATGTTGATTTGCAATGTAGAAAGCTTGTGTTAAATGAAAAAAAAGGAAGAAAAGAGAGACATTGCTATGTATATCACTTTTCAAAATGAATGCTCTTCGAGATGGCCCATTTTTGGCACTTTTTTTTGTGGCTACCGGCAAATTTGTGGCGGCGTTTTGACTCCCCGGTTATTACTTACCCAGGAAAGATCACAGCTTGCCTAGCGACTGATTTACGCTTAAGTAATCACTGCCATATAGTCACTGACACCATGAGAAGGGCAGGGCGTCTCTTTCAGATGTTTAGCCTCCAACTTATGCTCGTTGCCTTTCGCCATTCTGTGGCTGTGCGTACACACTTAAGATCCCGAGGCACCGAAACGCTATAGAAGGTAAGAAACATGTACTGGAGGCGGGGCAACTAGAACTCCTCCCTGACATTTTAGGCAGCTGAGTGGCAGCATTTGTAGTAAGGTAGTTCACTAAACTGAAGACAGCAGGTGACCTAGTTGGTAAAGGGCTATTCTATTTCGCTCCAGACAAGCCAATTGTTAGTTGAAATGCACCTCAATTTGTTTTGTTGTCATATTTTGTATTCTTAATGAAATTATAGCAATCTAATATTCTATCTAGGTTGTTTTCCTGTAACTCATTGGATAGCCAAGAGCTGGAACAAAAGAGCACTGGAATTTCTTAAAATGTACTGCAGTTATGCCACAAATTTTTTTACCAGACGTGCATGTTGTTAACGACTCGAAGAACAATCTCTGAGCTTCAGCAACCACGCATGTCTTTTAACTCATGTCATGGCCATATCATGGGTAGTCAGGTTTTCTGTGAGGTGGCAAGCGTTATGAACTCTGGCTTTTTTTTTAGCTCCCTTCCTGCATCTCGGAAGCACGTCACAACAGTGTTTTCCGTGTCCACTACCACTTCTGCAAGTGTATAAGGCACAAAATATTAACAGGCTTTTTTTTACATGGCAAATATAACTCGCTGTATCATAGTCCTTGCCATGTTTACCGAGAGAGAGCTGTGTTGAACGAGAAGACACAAAAATATTAAAGGCACAAATTGTTGTAAACGATATCCCAATAAATAATGTCACACCACTGAATAAGTGACCAAACTGCAAAGTACAGCAACAGAAACCAAGATGGGCTTAAACCCACGACTCCGTTGTCCAGAGGTCAGGCAAGCAGATGCTTGCTAAGGGTATGTACGTGTGTATATTCCCTGACACCATTCCGTCTTTTCCTGTTTGTTTGATTTTCACTTAAACTTTTCCAGCCAGAAATGATATATGCGTCGCTGCTGAAGGAGGCAGACATGGTTTATTTCAGGTATATTTCAAGCCTGTCCAGCCTTTATTGAATAGAACAGCCGCTTTTATGCAATTGAAAAGGCGGCAAACAAGGCTACGTTTACATGAATGCGATCGTAGCGCATCGAATCTAGCAGGGACCAATCGCACGCTGCCTGTCTTCCTACTTCTTCCTTTTCTACCTATCTGCTACCAATCAAAGTTGTCAAATCTCGATTCGATGCGCTAAGGTCGCATCCATGTAAATACAGCCACAGTCACGTTAGCCACGGTTAGGGTGCCTCAGTGTCCTTCTGCTTAGGGTAATGCCACCCTTTGTAGTACCAGATGCCGACAGCACGCGCTCACGGGTAAAATACAAATAAATCGACGAAAACAAAATGTCGCCATAGCACAGTCAGTGCCACAAACGCGTGCCGGTACACGCTCTTTCACGCGCTTTTGAACAAGAAATAAAAATAAAAGTGTGGGACAAAATGGCCAGAAGTCTCCACCCTAAGCAAAGCGCACATGGAGGCACCCTAGCCACGGTGAATTGAAGCTGCGTTCCATTATTATTCTCAGGCCGATTGCTAAATACCGAGCGAGACGAACACATGGTAGGCTTAAGCGCTGTCGCGCCGTAGGCATTTACTATAAAAGGTAAGCATGACAAATGCCGCTCTGGCTGGAGGCCGCTCGGTGTTCGAACGCGCTTGCCTGGCATGCGGAACGCTGGTCCGGTCCCGTGCCTCACGTGCTCGCGCCAGTGTAGCGCCAAAGTCGATACACTACACCAATCGATTTTATCGTGATCTCTCAAGTGGTTTACTTCAACTCTAATTTAAAAGAGAACATACGTCATTCCGTTGTTACACCACTGGTACGCAAAACACACGATGGCATCGGCGACGGTTCACGTCTTCGTTCACAACAAACACCACTGCCATTCCAGGCTCATCGTCGGTTGGGGACGCAGTAACGGATAACAAAATCCAAAGTAGCACAGGAAACGCACACGCGAACCTGAGACATTTATGATCGACAGACGAAACATTCGCTGCGGCAGCAAATGCTGCAGCTGCATTACCGACCCTACCGCTACGACTGCGAAAACCGCCATATCTAGGCCCATTGTGCGTAGCACTGTTTCAGAACGTTTGGAAACTTCGCTCTTCTAACGGTTACGTTTCACAAAATGAACGGTAAATACGGCACTGCAGAAAACATTTCTGAGTCTGCGTGCTTGGGTCGGGAGATTGAAGTATAGACGGCCTTCGTCGCAGGGCATTAGGGTGGAAGTATCCTCCCGTCAGCATATATGGAGGGGGGAAAGATATTGTTTCTCCCTTTTTTCTGTGTTCGTTTGGGGGCGCGTCAGTTGAAGGGACGAAGACGCTCAGTTTCTACCTTTTCCCTCCCTTTTTTTAAAGTCTGAGCACGCTTAATTGTAGTTACCCTAAGTCACAGTTTCCGCACTATACTTTTGAATAGCGTCGTGTTGCTCTGCATTCAAAGCTAGTCAAAGCTATGGGAGGACGTGCGCTTGCGCGCCTTGAGCGCCCATCAAAGCTGTGCATGCGCAATCTTCTTCTGATATAGCTGTCCGAGAGTACATTGTGGAGACGGTAGTTGACCGGAAGTTCAATTAAGCGTCACTTAATTGTGGTTAAGGGTGCCTGTGTGACAAGGGTAAGAGTAAGAGAGGGAGCAAAAACTATGAATAGCGTTTGCAATGTAAAGGCGGACGTGTCCCGCCAAGGATCTATATTGGGCAGGAGGTGGCGTCCCTATCTTTCATATATGGAGCGAAGCGTAGCAGAAGTTGGGACGGCCAAGAAATATCCCGTCAATATCTCGGCCAATCGGAATACTAAGTTAATGCGCCGCGCCATTAAAATATGGGTTTCCAGCGATTTATTGGAATTTCCACTTAACCAGGTCATGTACCCGGGACGTTTTTTATTCTTTTTTTTGTCGTCCTAACCAGCGGATGCATAACCAACAGGGCTTGCGAACGTTAGGTCTGAGCTGCGTAAACGGATGTTATTAATCTGAACGCACTGATAATTTATTCACCGCGCATGAGTGCAGATGCAATCGGGTGACTCGACTCTGCTTAATCTACGATTCGTACTGCGATGATTCCCCATAGTCTTGTAACTCATAACGTCTCTGTCGCAATCGCCACGTGCTTTATTCCAACATCTGTATTGTGCGAACACGCGCTGTAGCTCGATCATTGACAAAGACGGCAAGTAAGTGCAGTCAGCAACAATAAGAAGTAGTGGTAGGCTAATTTAATACTGAAAGTGAATGTTTAATAGGCCCCTGCAACTTAAACAAATGAAGCGAAAGCACGCACAAAAAATATTGGGTTGTGTGTATGTTTATACAGCCTAAAACTTGGGGTGCTTCGACGGGCGACGAGTCTCCCAGCTGTAGATGAGCAATTTAGCCAGTGCAGTACAACCGCTAGCCTGGAGTTTTTAACGTGCACCACGCAGTAGTGATACACGACCGCACGCCGGTACGGTGCTCATCCGATCAAAACGGGCAGGGGTGGGGATTGAACCCAGGATGCTGGGTTCTGCAGCGCGAGTTTTCGCTCCACGTGCTCCGAGCTGGTGTGCGCTAGTCCACTCGGCCACCGATCCCCCAAGAACGCACCATGTGTTGGTAAAGCAACGCGTTACCGCCGCTTTTATACAGGCGGTAACTTCGGGAATGTTCTACGATGACAGCCGAGAATGAGATGGAACTTTCAAGAAGAGCGAATATCTACTCGCGGCGCGAACCACGCTAGGGGCGCCCCTGAGCAGCACGTAAATGTCACGTGATACACGGACTGTGAGGACACACGGTTAGTTCACATCCCATAGCAGTGCGGCGTGATCGCTTGCTTTTGGACGCCGAACGGTGGCTCGCTGGTGTTCTCTCAGCTGGGACGGAACATACGCGACCGAAAAAGGTATGTTTCCATTCATATCCGAGAGAAAAACAACTGGGGAAGTAAAGACTGTATTAAACCAGGGAAAAAAAAAAGGAGTTGCGAGCGCGATGGGGGGCTCGAACCACTTTTCAGACGCTTTCATGACGAATCGTGTTTTATTTTGCATTATGTTTTGCTTTTCTTTGCTTGTGTCGGCTTCGTTCTCCGTACGGATTCCTTTGGAGGGACTCGGCTCCAACGATAATTCAATAATCCGCCTTTGTTTTTCTCCTGCACCCGAATTTCTTTCTCCCTGTCGCTCGAGTCACCCATCGCGCATGCTAAGTTGAAACAATGAACAGTTCGTTTTATGATGTCCGAAGCCAGCGAACGCTCCTGTGTCTGTTCAGCAAATCGGGTCCCCGAGGAACCCACATTCAGACAAGTCTTGCCTTTCCTACGGTGCAGTACCTGCGACGTAATGTTTTCATCGAGGAAAAAAGTAACCAGTGCTCGATGTTTCACTATTTCGCCTACCGGTAGACGCCATTGGGATTTTTTTTTCGCGCAATATTAGCTGCGTTGTTGAACGTTTATGCTCAATACTACGAGTTTTCATTATTCTAAACCGCTTATAGCCAGCGAGACGAAATGCCATATAAAGTACCAAAAAATTTCCTGTGATCCTATGGTTTGTTGCATTTTACCACAAAAGTACTTTCTTGACTCGCAGGTAAGATATAAAGAAATTTTACATCTCCTTTCCTTTCAAGCGCAGCTCTTAGGCGCCCGTTTCCGGCTCGCTTCATCCTCTCTCCCCTTCTACCCTGTTCACCGTTGTTCTGTTTTCTCCTCCCCCATGGTGAGGAGGATCTTCCGCCTTGCAGAATCTTGAGTCTGGTCGTCGGCCTTTAAGTGGAACGGAGTAATGCCGCCGCTCCATCTCGCGTCGGTGGAACTGAAACGGAAATTCGTTACGTTTTCGAAAGACCAACAAAAAGAACGGCGTCCCTTTTTTTAGAGCGCGGTTCTTAGGCGCCCGTTTCCGGCTTGAGCGGCGTCGCCGTCGGCGTAACCACGCGTTGCATTATGGGAGACGTCCCATAATGCGAGGCGCGGGTCTAACTCGTGACCTGCGCGTTGCATTATGGGACGTTTCCCATAGTGGCGTCACACGTGACGTCACGTGTGACGTCACGAGGTTCACGAGTGACGTCACGACGGCCACGAGTGACATCATTATGAGAACGTCCCATAATGCAATGTGCGGGTCACGAGTGACGTCACATGTGATGTTACGAGGGTAACGAGGTACGTCATGAGGGTCCCCAGTGATGTCACACGGGACGTCACTCGTGACCCGCGCGTTCCATTATGGGACGTTCCCATAATGACGTCCCACGTGACGTCACGTGTTACGTCACGAGGGTCACCAGTGACGTCACTCGTGACCCGCGTGACGTTCCATAATGACGTCACACGTGACGTCACGCGTGATGTCACGAGGATCACGAGTGACGGCACGAGGGTCACAAGTGACGTCACGACGGTCACGAAAGTTACGAGTGACGTGACGAGTGATGTCACGAAGATCCTTCGGAAGGTCACGACGAAGGTCACTACCTCGTTAACGTAGCAGCTTGGGCGAGTTGGTTGCTCATATTAACAGAAACTACAGCGCACTACTGCAAAAGTACTCACCTCTTACTCACAAAAAAGAAAGGAAAAATTCAAACGAACCGCGCTGACTGACAACTCGTTTCTATGTACAGGGTGTCACCAAAAAAAAACTTACAGGATTTTTTGCTTTGTTTTTTTACCGCAAAAATAAACTAGGCATCGCCGAACGCTCATCCTCCGCCGAAAAATAGCACTAGAGGTCACAACCAGATGCCAAAGTTTCAGCCCGATCCAATACCTTATTCAAGAGTTATAAGTGATTTTCTGAAAATTTCAAGAGGAAAATGGAGCCCATTGTCGCCCGTTTTCGGTTTCTGGTGCCATAGAGTCCCATGTTTTCGAAAACTCTGTTGGCCGCCATTTTCTCATTGAAAGTTTCAGAAAATCACTTATAACTTTTAAATAAGGTATCGGATCGGGCTGAAACTTTGGCATCTGGTTGTGACCTCTAGCGCTACCTTTGGGCGGAGAATGAGCGTTCGCCGATGCCTAGTTTATTTTTGCGGTAAAAAGAAAATACACTTGTAATTTCTTCTTTTTTTGTGACACCCTGTACTTTGTTTTCTTCAACATCTGGATCTACCGAATTTTCCGAATCACGCGCACCAATCTCCTAGACGCCTAGAATTTTTTTTTCCAGTCAGGTTCAAAGAGGGTGTGTACTGATACAGTTTTCATAAATCCTGACGATGTGTTCGGCTTCAAAAATTTTTCCTGTTAATTGATTACTGTGTTTACCTAAAATTGTACATGATGGAAGCTGAACCTCGTACCCACAATCACGGCAGTGTATGCCCAGGTGGCCAGAGTTAGCTCTGGTGCTATTGTTTTTGTGTTCACGGAGTCTATCATTAAGGCATCGTCCAGTCTGTCCTATGTACATTTTCCCACACGAAAGGGAAATGTACATAGAGATGTACACGGGAAAGCGAAATGTACACGAGAGGGAAATGTACACGAGAGGGAAATGTACATTTAGGTTTATTTGTGGAACGATCAGCAATATTAAAAATACAAACGCTAAATTCTTTTGACCTTAAATTATTTGCACTGCCTCTTTAATAAATGAAACATTTGTGAAAACTGCTGAGCTTGCTCCGCATTCATGGGACCCAGATTT
This sequence comes from Ixodes ricinus, assembly GCA_037355805.1. Lineage (NCBI taxonomy): Eukaryota > Metazoa > Arthropoda > Arachnida > Ixodida > Ixodidae > Ixodes > Ixodes ricinus. The sequence goes on from JAZHYW010007498.1 coordinate 22,391, forward strand.
GTTTCAATATCGCCACAACAAAGCACTGATCTAAAAGAGCCAACACACGCTTGACCATCATGCAGTAAACAAAACAGTGTGGGCAGAGCGGCAGCAGCTGAAAACGGTCGTCGATCCGGTAATAATGACTGTCCTCAAATGCTGGGCGTACCTGCACAAAGATTAAAGACAGCCTGTTAAGCATGCTGCTCGTCGTGCCGCTGCCGACCTGCCCACTGAACAGGTCGCAGAGGTTCTCCGCTTTTGTAGTTCCAGGAGGTGACGTTGACGTCCCTGGTGTTCTTCCGTTTAACCATGACACCTGGTGCTTCTTCGGCGAACCGTCTATCGTGATGTTGCGGGAAAATGTCGGGATCAGCTGGGTCGTCGCAGCACCGCTGCTTTCGTCGTTTGACCCGAGCGCGTGTCGAAATCCGTTCCCAGAAGCGGTGTCAGTAATTCCATGTGGCAGCAGCAGGAACTGCACAAAGATGAAAGACAGCCTGTTAAGCATGCTGCTCGTCGTGCTGTTGCCGGGCTGCCATGCGGCCCGTGCGGTACTGGGGTATTTAGCGTGCACCACGCATTAGTGATATACGACCGCAAGCCGGCATAACGATGCTCATCCAGATCGAAACGGGCAGGAGTGGGGATTGAGCATAGAGTTATTATAATGTACGCTAGAGGTTCAACTGGCGCTAGTGTCTATGCGACTTCCGTGACGCAAATTGGAAGCAGACAGCAACCGGTCTACTTTTGCGGTGTTCCTGTGCACTCCTATGGGAAAACGCGCGTGCATTTTGTCTCTTCTCCGGAAAATAACACGGAACACTTTGGTTATTTTGGTCGTCCCGAATAGTATGTACCTTGATTAACACTGTAAAAGTGTAACTGCTTTAGTTAGCGCATTTTTCTTCATCAGTGAACGATGTTTAACTTCGCTACATTTCAGTCCCAAACGTGTGTTCCGCAGCAGGTGTGTAAAAACAAGCAACGATTCGAAGCCAAATTACAATCGAAAGGAATATAGAAGATGTTCAAAGCCCGCCAGCATTCCGGGGACGCTTATATATTGATAATATGCCAGTCATGTCACTATATGAAAATGACCCCGTCGTGCATGAGCGGATAAAAACATTCAAAACGTAGGGAATAAAGTCCGTGGACTATGAAAGTTGTCTCTTCGTATTGTTTTCTCTGCCGGGCAGGTTTTATCGGGCACTTGTTCTCGAAGATTTCGAGCGCGCGGGTGATATTTTCAACGTAGAACAAACATCTTCGCTCAGAGCAGAAAGAATCAAGCAGTACTCACTTATTTAAAATCGGAATTGATTACGTGGCCTTCAATTTATTTGATCGTACCTGCACTGGTAGTTAGCTAATCCAGTGTTACTGCGTACCTCTTGCCGTCTCCCTTCATTTCCAGATGTCCTTCGTTCGTTTGGCACGTATATCCCTCACGCTGAAAAGCGCCGACATCGTGTTCGCGCTAACAGTGTCCGACAGTGCACATAAACACATGTACGAAGCCGTTTTTAGCACCGTTTTTAATGCGACGAATTTGAAAGAAAAACGCCGTAACTGACCAATTATTTCGCCTTAGCCTGACTGAGATATGTTCCAAGCTACCCGATACTGCGTACGAATTATTCGGGATATTTGCTCTTATGATTGAGCGCAGGAGAAAATGCACTCACTTTTTCCCATAGGAATGCATTACCGGAAGTCAATTTTTGACTGGTTGCTGCCTGCTTCCATTTGCGTCAGCACACTAGCGCCACTCGAACCTCTAGCATATATTATAATAACTCTATGGGATTGAGCCCAGGATTCTTGGGTTCTGCAGCGCGAGCTTTCGCTCCACGTGCTGCGAGCTGGTGTCCGTTAGCCCACTCGGCCCACGATCCCCCCTTCCGCGTGTATAAAAAGCAGCTGTAGTGCGTTGCTTCGGCGCAGTTGCCCTTCCGTCGCTGGTATGTACATTTCTCTTGAAGTTTGTACGCACAACCTCATTAAACGCCTATTTTCAGTTTGAACATTTATTTAATTTTTGTCATCCATGACAGTATTCGTTAAATCTGGGCCGATCATTTGGATGCCCTCGCTGCGGTTGAATGTTATACCTAATGGGAGCGCTTGCTGCGACTAAATGCTAACTGGTGTTCTCTTCTTTTTTTAATTTGCTTCGCAAATAGCCATTTTTATCACCCACTTACTTCAGGGCTGCAAGAACCTAAGCTCTACCTCACCTTATATTTGTAGCCGCCTCGGTGGCTCCGAGGCGAGAGCGCTGGCATACGGATCCCCAGGTGACGGGTTCGAATCCCGGCCGAGGTGCCCGCAATATGACGGAGGCTTATTGCGGAGAAGGCGCCGCGTAACCGAGCTTTCGGTTGCACGCCAAAAGATCCCCAGGTGGTCGAAATTAGTCCTCAGTCCTCCGATGGGGCGTGCCAGATGCCCGTCGTTGGTTTGGCACGTAAAACCCACAGAATTTGACTTTATATTTGTAGCCATGGAATTCCCGAGTTTCATGATCATCCGGCAGTACGTGTTGACGAGCAATAGAGGGACCTTCTCCTTAGTCGAGGCGTATAAGATAAACATCGAGTCGTTGCCACAGCTACTCTGCGGCTTTCCAGCCGCGTTCAGTGCTGCCACGCCGGCCGTCTTCAGTGCACCGCGCAGTCCCGAACCTTGTTCGCACAGGTTGACCTTTCAGTTTTTCGTAAACTTTCTTCTAACGCGACGATGAAATAGCGCTCCAACCTTGTGCCCAGACAGTACAGCAAATAAAGCGTAGACGTTTTTGGGAGACACCTTTAACCCGTGATCAAACTGCTAACACATTATAAAAAGACAGACTGCAAGCGGTGCTTCGAGGCGTGCGTTTTCCTTTATATGACGGCCCTGCGTTATTGCTCATAGAAAACTGTGTTTGGACATGTTCGAAACATACGCTTGCGTGGGGTAAACATATGTCTCCAACGAGCTTCAAGCGCCTACGCAGATAATACTTCTCATACGTGTCTCAGCGACACAGTGTATTTTAGTATGGCGTATGAGCAGAAGAGCATGTGACTGCTGCTTTCAGAAGACACTGCTTATACGTCATGCAACAGTATAGAAGCGCAGCAAGAAAACACGGCTCCGCTCGTGACTGGTCCATCGTTTTTCGAAAAGGGCAAATAAGGTTCTTCTTTGTTCGATGGCATGTTCTTACTACTTAGCGGTCTGGAGGGTGGGGCTGGCGCTGGGTCTTTGTGGCGGCGAGCGGGTCAGGCGAGACAACTTGTTTCCAAGTTAATAGATTTAATTATGAACACACCAATGAAACACAGATTATGAGACATACACGTGCAGAGTTTGGACAACTCGAGCCGCGAACTTGGCGCCATCGGAGAGTGGCTCGTATCACTCTGACGGTGCCGAACCAAAGACTCGCCTGTGCTTTTACTGACTTTAGCGTGTCCCTCCTTCCCATTTTTCCGTAAAGGTCAACGCTCTAATCCGGCGTCCAAGCCCAGGGGCGAGACGGCGCCGGGCGTAGGAGGCTCAAACGAGTCCGGCCCTCAGACATAGCAAATCACTCCCGGCACTCCGAACACCGACACGAGGGATAGGTGCGGAAAAACGAATTACAGTGCCCGAGACATTTCTAGCGAAGTGTTTCGGGCGCAACAAACAACTCTCCGAACATGCACTACCCCAACTGGTGGTCGACCACCAGAGAAAAGCGCTTAGACGGAGAGCCTTCCCAGGCGCAGGCAGATAAGCGAGACGCGAGACGCACCCCGGCTGCCCCGGCCTGCTTCGTCACGGGCTGTTCCGGAGTTACGGCACACCCGCCCCGCAAGGGGCTCCCCCCCCTCCCCCCCCTAACCTCTCCCACTCAGAGGTAATAAACATTCCGGAGCCTTACAGGGCACACGTGTGCGACTTTTCGTCCTACGCTTCTTTTTAAAACCTCACCGTGGAGTGTTTAGGTTGCCTGTAACTGTTAATTTCAAAGCAGACGCGACGGTTGCTAATGCCTCAATTTTCATGGTCACCATCTGCGCGTATGGATTACCTGGGAGGGCACTACGCCGTCCGCGTTTTCTAATTTTAGAAAACACGATAGTTGTTTGCTGCCGAACGCGTCGATAAGGACCTCAAACCTGAATCAAGCCACGTCAGGCAAGTGCAATCCCTCCCCACATACTAAAGCCGCGACAACACTGCTCACACATCACGCAAAAGACAGTCTGCAGCCGCTGTTTCTTCTTTGTATGACAGTCGTGTCATATTGGACGTACAAACACCCTATGCGCACATGTTCAAAGCACACGTATCTATGAAGCAAACAGGCTTCGGGCGTGTCCACCAATTTGACGACGATGTTTAGAGCGCACGCTCAGAACGAGCTCCCTTTAGTAGGCTGCTAAGACCGGTAATCTTGACTGTGCTGTATGCATCGTTGCAAAAGAACTGTTGAAGCTTGCCGTCAGCACGAGCTCAGCAGACGCGCACACAGCTACGGCCGCCAGTGAATACTCCCTATAGACCCTTTTCCTTGCAAACGCCACTAGGTGGTGCTCCAGTCTCGCGTCTCAGCGAACTTGCGGTTTATAAGAAAAGAATGAACAAAGCCTAACCTGAAACATCCGCTTGAAACGTCCATGAAACCTTTAACCACCAATTCGTCAGGCGAACGCCAAAAGAACCCAGTAGCACGAGATCTCTGCAATTTTTCTTTTTTAATGTTCCTGTAAGCAAACTTGTCTCCTTAATGTCTTTAAATCGTACAGCCGAAGACCCTCGCTTAATCTCCAACCCCGTTGTCCGCGTGGCAATTATGCTTTTTAGCACTGGTGACATAAGCAACCTCGCCAGGCTAGTGAAGATGGAGGGTCCGGAAGTCACTTGGGACGCAAGCAGCGGTCCGCGTTTGCAGACAGAAAAAGGCCTATAATCCTGTCATCATGTCCAATAACAACACCGTGTCTGCTACGAACACCATGTGTTTGCGACGAACACGTTGCCATGTGCCACTATCACGTCACAAAACTTTAGAAACGTTTAGTACTCTTAGCAGCTTCGCTTCCGAACCTTATCTGCTGGGCGCATTAGGCAGCCGCGTCGGATGGCCGGCTGAACTATTGAATCTTATGTAAAATTACAGCTTCATGCTGTGTGTGTCTATGAACAGTTGTCGGAGTTGATGAATAGAATGTTAGGGCGCAAACGAGCTGGTGATGATTAAACATGATGAACTATATCCCTCAGACAAAGGAGAAAGACGGCGATGAAGAGAAAAAACTGGAGACTCCCGCTTTCCTTATCCTTCATTGTCGTCTTTTTCCCTATATTGACTGAGGGTTATAGTTTATCATGTTTGTCAGAGATGTTGTAGTTGTTGTTGTTTTTTACTGTGCGCCGAAGCTAGTTTTGAATTGTTTGACTGATTTATATCATTTATAATTCTTTCTTCGTATTGAATAATTGATTCTTTTTATTGCATTTGCTGTGTTCTTTGTGAAGCGCCGCTGGAGCCAATTTTCGGCAAGGGACCGACGACTCGTGAAACTCATTTATGCAGCTTTTTATCTCAGTATCCTTCCATCATGTACATGATGAAAAAAATTATAACTTTGTGACACGGGTGGCGGCGAGTTATATACATATATGTACATTTATTTATATTATAAACGTGGGGTGGTAAACTCTTTTATGGTTTTTCCTTCTAACCCCGCATGTACCACATGGTTGCCTTCTATAGACGTTTTCTACGCCGGCGCCGGAATTTTGAATCGCGGAACTTCCCCGCATGCGAGAAAACATTTGCTGCGTTCGATCTACCTTCACCAACCTGCACCGGTGCAGAAGGTACAGGTAGATCGAACGCAGCTATCGTTTCGCTCTCGTCGCATCGTTGGGAGATTAGAAGCTCGCGTTTTAATCGTGACTGTCTACCATTTTTGTTTCTCTCTTTTATATCCTTCTACTTGTCCCAGGTTACAATTCTTCCTTTCCTTTTTGTTTTTCTTTCATCCCGCATACCGGATTTGCCAACTACGTAGCTGGAGACGTGGGTAACCGAAAAAAGTATATTAACCTTTTTTCGTGTACTCTCGTCCCAAGCCACCTGGTAGACATATCAAATATAAACGACAAAAAAAAATTTAAACCCGCAAATAGTAAAAAAAAAAATCGAGTAGATGTGAGGCAAAACGAAAATGGACAGACTGTTACTATCCCGATTGTCTCCTATTTGGTGTAGCGAGGGCAAAAACAATGTTTTCGCCCATACTGCAAGTGACGACATTGCAGACGACGGCACCCTCGTGGAAAATCTGTATAGAATACTTCGTTTCACGCGAAGTTCGACCGCAACCAAAACGCTGGATCCGATGGAGTAGTAGATATCGAGAAGCGCCAAAAGATGCATCGTCACGGCGCCCGTCGCTTATTTGTGCGTTGATATCTGACTATCTGTCGACATCTTGTTGAACATGGTACATCTCTGACTATACGTGTCGCTATAGCCGGCTAAACCAACCACGCGTACAGGAAGTGTGCCATAATGCTGCGCTTTCCGTCCTTTTTTTTTTTGCAGTATTGGATTAGTCGTTTTGTAGAGCTTTGCAAAAATTGCACTACTGCGCGATGCCATTTTTGTCTGCTGGACTATGGAACGTCTTCTGCGCATGCGGTGTTGCTCTACTGTGCGGTATATCAGACGCTCCGGAAGCGTCCGCAGCTCAGTGACTCAGCATTTTTCGCCAGGGTTATATCTTTCCGTCGCTTCTCACCCGGGCGAAAAATGCTGAGTCACTTAGCTGTGGATGCGTGCGCAGCGTCTGATATGCCGCACAGCAGAGCAACAGCGCATGCTCAGAAGACGTTCCACGGCCCAGCAGACAAAGATGGCAAAGCGCAGAAGGCGATTTTTTTGCAGAAACACGAAAACGAAGGAGCACAATGACGATACACTTTTTGGTGTCGCTCGATTTGCTGCATTGGATCGAAGCGTTGGCCAGCTGCTGTCAGACTTGGAAGGGGAATGGAGTACAGGGTCGTTGTCCCCTTTATTCCCGGACAGCTGTGGTCCAGCGGCTCGTACATCGTAATATAGACGCCGGTGTTCGCATCGAATATGACGAAAGATTTATCTGCGGACACGCTTCAGGCTTGTTCCAAGCACGCTTGCTTCGTACGTACGCACGCTTCGAACATGTTTCCCGAACAGTTTTTGTTCGGTCAATGCGAACGGGCCCGCCAAGCGAGGATGGAACACGCCTCGGACAGTTCGGGAAGTTTTAGGAACCGTGTTTGCACATCCGATACGGTACGGTGGACCCTCCGGTACGAACTGCGCATGTGCGAGTCTTCTGCGGTAGCGCATGCGCAGTTCGTACCGGAGGGCCCGTTGTAGCGTATGGGCTGTGCAAAAACGGTTCTCTAAAAGTCTCTACTGTCTGTAGACTGTATGTTTGTGTTCGACGTGTTTAGCACTGTGTGGCCGCGGTCGGTGTTCGGCCACATGTGCTGCCGATCCAACGGAAATAAATTAGAGTGATTTCGTGTTGTAGCTCTGCACGCCCCGCGTGACTATCTTGTTCGAATCTTTCGAAAAAACCACATGCCTTCATTGAAAGAAAAAAAAGTGTGCAAATTAGAAAAAAAGCTCCCTGTAACGACGAATTAGAGCGCAGCTCTTGAGGAGGAGGAGGGAAGGGTACTGAGAGGAGGCTATGCCCCTCCTCCTCTTCTGCTCGCCTCCCATTTAGGGGGAAAATTTCCCCCTAAATCTAGCAGAAAATTTTTCCCGCTAAATTTAGCGGAAAATTTTTCCCGCTAAATTTTGTGGGGTGATTTAGCGGAAAAATTTCCCCGCTAGATTTAGCGGGGAAAATTTTTCTGCTAGATTTAGCGGGAAAATTTTTCTGCTAGATTTAGCGAGCAAATGTTTCCGCTAAACCTAGCGGAAAAAATTTTCCGCTAAATTTAGCGGGGAAATTTACCCATAATGCACAGCGCGGTTACGCCGACGTCGACGCCGCTCAAGCCGGAAACGGGCGTTTAAGAGCTGCGCTCTAAAGAGTTATACGGGCTCAATGATGCTGACAAAGAGCAATAGACTTCTCCAAAACCGACGCGCCCCATCGCGGCGAAATATCATGCAGTGCCCTCTGGGAACTAGTTGGCCACTCAGTTTCGGTTTCGACTGAGCAGGTTCATCTAATGCTATCACGCCGCGACCGAACGCGCTGCTTGCGTTTTCGATTATCTGACTTTTTACGATTGTACAATACACTCGTTCTCGAGCAATACAGAACGAAGACCGGGGCACTTTCCTTGGTTCCCGAAACACCGGATATTGTGCGTGCGTATGCAAACGTATAGTAAGACGTGGCTTAGTCACCTCACCCCACGAGTGCATCTGAGCTCAGTGCCAGTAATTCAGTCGAGTACCATTGAACTACAACTGAAATTTGGTCACCTTGAGCCCTACACGTATTTTGTTTGCCAAACGCCCTCTTCTTGTTACTTCATTGAGCGAAAAGCAAGCAGCATACTCACAGGATTATCAAAGTTGAGCCCAGCGTTCGCGCATGAACTTTAAGGAAACGCAATAAATTCGACCTCACTACTGCACAAAAGTTAGTATGATGTCTTCCTCATGTCATCACATATCTCACACTCAAATTTTATGCTGGTAGAAGATTAAGCTTTCGCAAACGCTGAGATCGGCTAGCTACGACGGAGGCCCTAACAAGCGTCCCCTACTCCTCCTCGCGAAGCCTTTTTGGACGAGCTTTTCCCGACGCCCAAGATCTGTGCCTGAAAGGTATGTCTGAAATTATCTCGGCATACTCAGTCAGAAAGAAAGCAAACACATAACAAATATTATGGCCATTAGCAACCGTCAAATGTGCTTTGAATAATTTCGTTCGTTTGGCGCACCGCATAGGGTTCATGCCCGTCGGGCGCACTACTGGCGAACGGTGCAACATTCTGCACACAAGTGCCCGACTTTTGCTTTCTTAAAACGGTTTGTATGTGCGAATGTGCCTATATGATTGCAGGATAACTTTATGCGCATACGCGATGTTGAATATTAGTGGAATACAAGCGGGTGGGGACTTCACTTCGTGCAGTGCTGCGGGACAGTACAGATAAAAGATAAGAAGCGTGTTCAAATGGAACTTTTCAATGGCGTCTCCGAGTGTGACCTCGCGTACTCAGGCGTATTAAGAAAAGTAATTGCAAAAGTTATATTTTGTCTATGGACGCACGAAACAAACTTCCTGATCAACAACACTAACGTAAAGGCGCGAGCTCGATGTATGCATACTTATTGAGTTGCAACAGCTTGTTGATTCGTACACAAGCAAGATCCCCGAGCTTCGCAGCATCGAGATTCCGCAGCACTGGCTCGTCCGCATACCTCGAAACGCTAACAAAAAGGCTCAAGTACAAAAATACAACAATCATGCGTTAAGACAAGCTATACGTCTCGGGCTTGTGCTAAAGCTTTGAGGTCTGGTTATTTAGGTTAGTTTAGAGACCACAAATGACGCTCTTGGGACCAGAAAGCATGAGATAACGGCCGTTAATAGTCCACGCTCTGTGTCTGATCTCTCGTCGACCTGTCAATCGAAACCGAAACCATGCCACTCTCCTCCTGACCAACTAGTTCCCAGAGTGCAACGCGCGCCCTGTTGCATGCAGGGATTTAGGGAAGAAGTCTATTGGGAGCATGTAATGTGTCCCGCACTAAGTACACTCCATGAGTAGTTTTGTGCAAGATTTTTCAATTTGTCTTATTGCATACTTTCGAAAGTTTTTTTTACTTTCAATATTTTATTTTTAACATTTTATTGTCATTGTTTTTGTGTTGTTCATTCATTTATTTTTATCCTAAAATACAAATGATATCCGACTGCAGTGGCGTAGCCATTGGGGAGCTGTGTTAAGACCCTCCTTCCCAAATCCAGCCGACCTTATACTATACCAATGTATTTGCCTGCCTGTCCCCCCTCTCCCCCCCTCCCCCCCCCCCCCAAAGGAAATAATATTCCTGGCTACGCAACTGTCCGATTGCCAGCCACCGACCCAGGTTCGAGCCCCGCGAATTCTATATATTAACTGTATATAAAATCATAACGTCTCTATCCTTAAAAAAAACAAAAAACGGTGATGCTTTTTTGATGAATGGCTGTTGAAAACGTCGTCAGAGGATATAAAATGTCGACATCTCATCTTACTTTTTCTAGCTTTTTTGTTGACCTTCATTTGAATATTGGTCCAGAAAGTCCGCATACTTTCTATTGCCTCCAAGATGCCTTTACTTTAGCTTTCTAATTGAAAAGACAG
>JAZHYW010007499.1:0-59154 GCA_037355805.1 Ixodes ricinus
CGGTGACGGGTGCTGTGGCGGATGTTGAAGCGTATGATGCTGGAACAACTCCTTTAGTTTCCGGAACAGTGATTTTCTCGGGCACGATGTGTTCCTTTGTAGTCACTGTCTCCAGAGCTCTTTGGCAAGGGGTCGAAGCGCCGTCCTGCGTGGGATTACTTTTGGGGTTCTGTACAGCTGCTCGTGCAGTCCGGAGATCGACAGAGTTCACCTTCGAGTAGTGAAGAATGTCTCGTTCATTCTTCCATTTCTGGCATTTTGGGGATGTTGCTTCATGCTGTCCTCCGCAGTTCACGCATTTGATAGTCGTGGAGGTGCATTTCTGTTTTGTTTTTTCGTCAATTGTTGGATGCTTCTCACCGCAGCGGCTGCAGGCAACGGAACGCTTGCACGTGACAGCGTAGTGTCCGAAACCTCCACACCGGTAGCATTGAGTCGGTCGGTGGTGGAATTCCATCACTGGATGCCGGACTCGCCCAAGAAGAACATGGCTTGGAAGCTTGCTTCCGCGAAAGGTGATCCATACGCACTCAGAGGAGCCGAAACGACGTACTCGAGCGATCTCCGCATCAGACTGCAGTCGTCCAGCAATTTTTGTTTCAGGAAGTGCTACGTCTACGTTCTTGATCACACCTTCGACTGTGGGACCTGCAAGGCCCTCGTACGCCTTCACTGGAAGTCCGCAGAGCCGTGTGCATTTCAGCAGTGCTCTTGTGGTGAATCCATTTCTTACATCCACAGCAATTAAGTTCAGACGCTCATTTGGTCTGATTTGGACAATGCACTCGGGGCACAGAAGATCTAACCCGTCTGACAGCTTTAGGCTGCTCAGACTGCTGATGCGGTCACCTTCTTTTGTTGGCACAAATATCACGGTGAGGCTTTCGGTCCGGGGGCGTCCTTTTCCGAGTCTTGACTGGACGTGTCCTTGTATCGACGTTTTCGGGGAGCACGGGCTGGATACCATTCACCGCCGTCGTCAAGAGCAGCATCCGAGTTTAGAATCTCGCCGTCCGAAGAATCCTGGGCGTCCATTATGATTGGGTCATTGTCCGTAGTTGCAGGAATCTTACTAATGGTGGCTTCGACGTTGGGGCTCAAGTTGCTGTTCTGATCAGTGTTCTGGTCAGCGTCGTCTTGGTTGGCGTTAGGCATGATCGGCCGCCGGCCGAAGTGGTTACCCACTCCGGAACGAGGCAGAAGACGTTGTAGAGGCCTCTTGGTTAGTTGGGGATGCAGGGATGACGAAGATTGAGTGAGAAACAACCTAAAATGCGGAGGTCTGAAAAAGCTGGACAAATCACTCGTAAGCTCAAAGCTGGAATACGCATCCCCCATCTGGAGCCCGCACCAAGCCTATCTCAGCTATGCACTCGAACAGGTTCAGAACCGCACCACCAGATTCATCCACTCATCTTACTCGTACAAAGTTAGTATCTCATCCTTAAAAGCTGAATCGGGCCTTTTAGACCTCTCCTCTCGTCGCCAATCTGCTAGCTTATGTCTATTTCACAAGTTTTTCTATTCTCCGCTCCATCACGCGCCCTACATCGTACCCCACGCCCGCATCTCTCTCCGAACAGGTCACCCTTTGCAGGTCACCCGTCACCGCACTCGAACTGACACTTTTTTCAATTCCTTCTTCCCACGTACTGCAACTGACTGGAACGGCCTTCCCGGCGATGTTGCTACGATCACCTGCCCATTAAGGTTTGCTGAAGCTGTGTCAACCATCAATCCAGCGTAACAACCTATTGTTCAAGTTATTGTTTTTTTATATTTTCCCACCCCTTATGTAATACCCCTCCCGAAGGGAGTCTTTAAGGAAATAAAGTGAAGTGAAGTGAAGTATGCCTTCCTCGCTAATGTATTATTCCATCACATTTGTGTCCACAATCATTTCGTAATTCGCTACTTATATATATTCAATTTGTTATATTGCATTAAACAAGATATATTTATATATCTGTGATTTTTATTTTGGAGTTTTTGGGTCCGCGGCTACTCCCTGTAGCTGTAAAGGGAGCTCGGCGAGCTCCGTTTAACAAAGGACCTCCCTTAGCGAAAGGGACCTTCATGCGCCGTGTGATCACGTTCTCCAGCTCCCTTTACGAGAGGTACCTAGGCTAAAGGTACCTTTACGCTGCCGTGTGGTTTGGGTAGTAACACGGCATCGTAAAGGTACCTTTAGCTTAGTCCTTAGTTGAAGGTACCTGTAGTAAACGGCGTTCTTGATCACACGGTAAATAAACGGAGCAGTTTGAGTTGATGTCGATTACATTCCTGCTAAACTGCGAGAGAGCTGGTGATAAACAGTTATTCCTCGAAATTGGTTTGACGGGCAGTTTCTGATTATTGTGTGTGAAATATCCCATTTCAAACCTAAATATTATTTGTGCTTGCTTTTGCGGCACTATTTTTTTCTTTAAATCTAATGGCGCACCTAAATGAGTCTTGCTTTAAAACGTCCGACCTGTCTGGCCACACTCGCCCTAAATCATCTGTGGTTACGAGTTTCCATTGCGAGGTGGGCGACCTTTTTCTGTTTACCAGCTCCATCTTTTCGGAAAGTTCTCACTGAAGTAGCTAAATAGTGCCCGGCACAAACGAACCACGTCGGAGTCTCACGGGTACGCCAGTCACGCCATCGGAAGGGATAGACGACGACGAGGATAAAAGGTCCTGGGTGGGAGAGTCGGACGACTGGTCTACAACCTCGAAAAAGAGCTCGCAATGGTCCATCATGTTCGCGTTCGTAGCAGACATTGTTTTTCACGTGCCGCCGCTGCTACCTGCTAGCTGGAGTACGCGTTCCTCGTTTATGTATTATTCCATCACATTTGTTCATAATTTGCTACTTATATACTGGGTGATTCAAGGAGAGGCCAGGCTCTTTAAATCTACCGCAAAATTCGGTTTCTTAACCTATCGCGCTATGACTTTGTGCAGCGTTGCCCACAGATGGTGCATTTTTTTGTAAATTTTGGAAAGAGCGAACTTATTCGAGGAAAAAGTAAAGAAAGAAAAAGGCTTAGCTTGTATGGAAACGCAGCGACGCCACAGGTCTTAAACAACACGGCGCTGTTTCGCACGGGAGACAAGAGATGGCGCAACGAACGCCGCCAACGAACGAGCATACGGCGCCGAGAGCCGGCGTCTTTAGCAGACGATCCTTTCGACTCAAAAGCGGAGCGCGTTGCGCAGGCGGCGACAATCGCAGAAACAAAAACGCGCGGTAACAACAAGAAACTGCAAAGGAGACGACATCAGTACCCTTTAAAAAACAGTCAAAATATCCCGTCAAACCATTTTTTTAATCGATTAAGTGTCCATTCAATATGTATTCTCAGTAAGGTCGATAAAATAATGCATTGGCAACTGATATCAGAACAGCTCGCGCCACTTTTGAGTCGAAAATTTTGTCTGCTAAAGACGTCGGCTCTCGGAGACGTAGGCTCGTTCGCTGGCGGCAGTTGGCGTCACGACCGCTTGCGCCATCTCTTGTCTCCCGTGCGAAACGGCGCCGTGTTGTTTGAAGACCGGTAAGCGTCGCTGCGTTTCCATAGGAGCTAAGCCTTTTTCTTTGTTTACTTTTTCCTCAGGTAAGTTCGCTTTTTGCAAATTTTGCAATAAAATGCACCATCTGTGGGCAACGCTGCACAAAATCGTAGCGCGATAGGTTAATAAACCGAATTTTGCGGTCGATTTAAAGAGCCTAGCCACTCCTTGAATCGCCCTGCATATTTAATTTGTTATAATGCATTAAACAAGATATATTGATATATCTGTGATTTTTATCTTGAGATTCGTGGGTCTAACGCTACTCCCTGTAGCTGTAAAGGGAGCTCGGCGAGCTCTGTTTAACACAGGACCTCCCTTAGCGAAGGGACCTTTATACGCCGTGTGATCACGATCTCCAGCTCCCTTTACTAAAGGCAGTCTTGGGTAAGTTACTTTTAAAAAGTAATTAATTGCAGTTACAGTTACTTTCAGTAAAAAAGTAGCGAAGTTACCGTTACAGTTACCACAACAAAAAGTAACTAGTTACAGTTACAGTTACTTTTAAAAGTAACGACGTTACTTTCAGTTGCTTTTCTATAACACTAAAAACTTATGAAAAACTAGAAAATGCCCCTCACCAAGTTTTATAGTGTAAAATTAAAAAAGTATGCTTTTTAGTTTATATTGTAACTTAGAAGCAGTTGCTTTTTGGAAATAGTGGCTCAAAGTTTCCCTTTGTTTGATGGCGAGCCCGTCCCTGCCCTTGCTGAACAGGCCGCGCGCAACCAGAGCAACAAGCAAATCCCGCGCAAACAGCAGTAAATTTTGCCTCAACTGTTGACACCACGCCGGAGTAGTGGCGCAAATCGAAAAGAGAAAACATGCGCAGTGCGGAGTAGTGGCGCTAATAAAAATACGAAACATTCGCAGTTCCCTCCGTGTGTATTGTTGTTTTACGGTTGATTCACCCGATTAAAAAGCGTTTACACAGAAAAAAGAACAACCGCAACAAAGATAGAGCTTCAAGATATACTAAGATGTAAGTGTTCTGCCACAAAGTACAAACGCGTGCAAAACATAACTAGATTTTTTTTCTCACATCCACACGTGGCTATATTCGGGTCGTGACTCGCGAGGAAGAACGTATTCACAATTTTGTGCAAGGCCAACTTAACACTCGCAATGTCAAAACAGGCAATTTGGGAAGAGCAAGAAATAGCTAGATTGGACTCGTTCAATGATATATTATTCATAAAAAACTGGAAAGTAACGACAAAAGTAACGTCGTTACTTTCATCGTTACACCAGGAAAAAGTAATAGAACTACAGTTACAAGTTACACTTTTAAAAGTAATTCGTTACAGTTACAAGTTACCAAAAAGGTAACAAAGTTGCAGTAACGCGTTACTAGTAACGCCTCACTACCCAAGACTGACTACAGGTACAGTACCTGTGCCAAAGGTACCTTTACGCTGCCGTGTGAATTGGATATTATGCGCTCGTCAGCAATCGGTCCGTCGACGAATAATTTGGATACTCGTTCCTGGCCAATGAATGTCGTGAAGGCACTTGTCACCACTCGCGAATGATAAGTTCTATGGTGTTTTAAAAACAAAGCACGGAGAACTCTTGGGGTTATCGCATCCAGTACCCAAGCGTGTCACGACCGCTTGATTTCTTATTTCGCCTTTGAGTTGAGTAGAAGAGCTAAGAAGGAATAAGTTGAAAAATAATTTCATGGTTCCTTTAATGACTGCCATCGTTTGGCGAGTCCCGAGCAATAAACCTTTTGTGCTAAAATTACCAGAGCACCAAGGTGCATGCTACGAGTGTGGTTACACGCGCTGCACATGCTGCGTCTGCATTAGCATAGCCTCCTTTGTACTAACAAAGCCTGGAAGTTCGACGACGGAGCCATAGAGTGCCCGGTCGCAGATTTGGAGTGCGAGGATCTGGTAGTACAGAGCGTTTCTCGGGGAACCTAGGGTGCCTACGATCAGTGGTGCCTACGTGTCTGTCTGTCTGAGGGTGAAGACATCCATTGTTGCCCTAAGTGTGCCAGCGCGTGACGCGCTCACGCACTTGGTGCGTGACTTGGGCGCTAAAATGGCGTCCAAGCATTAGCCAAAGCTACGCGCTCTAGCTGAGGGACATTAAATTGCGCGAGCTACAAAATGCATAAAAAAACGATTGGGCGCAAAAATGGCTGAGTTGTCACCACTCAAGCAAAAGCGCGCGTGTGTATGAAGGCACTCTAGGGAACCTGGTCGCCAGCGCACAGCTTCTGCAACGGCGAGGAGACGAAACACACTTGTTCGATCGGGAAAAGTGTGTTTCGGCGTCTCACTGCAGCGGGGCGCCCGTTACATCACCTCTCCTAAAGCCCCTTCATGTTTCAAAAGTAGCGCAAGGTCCGTCGACGCGCGAGACACGTGGAACGTGCAGCCCTTGGGATTGTGGCACAGCGCAGCGCTGGAGCTGGAATTCAGACGCCATAAATTTCCCACAATTGCCGCGCGGCACGTACCTCGAGCATGTCTACAACAATGAATGGCGCCACTTTCCCCAGGATAGAGGGGTTAGCCTCTCCTAGAGTGCCTTTATAGACACGAGCGATTTTGCTTGAGTGGCGACATCTCCATCATTTTTCCGCCCAATGGTTTTTTTATACATTTTGAGGTGCGCGAAACCCGGTGTCAGTCAGCTCGAGCGCGTAGCTTTGGCTAATGCATAGACGCCATTTTAGCGCCCAAGTCACGCACCGAGTGCGCGTAGAGCGTCCGCGCTGGCACATTCAGGGCAACTAATGGGTGTCTTCACCCTGAAACAGACAGACATGCAGGCACCCTGGCCTCTCCTCTCATCCGTTGTCTGCCACTCTACCCTTTTCAATTTCGGTGGCCGCGTCTCTTGGCGATCTGCCGGGCTTTGTCAGTATAAAGGAGGCTATGGCAGCAGTAACTGTTCTAAAGCAAACGCCTGAAACAAAACGGCATCTTGCACGCGCGCTCGTCAACACTTTATTTTGGTTATTTACTTCAATCTTTGATACGGGAAGCCGGGAAGCTGAGCGCGTGCGGCGCGTGTACTTGTAATTCGACCATTCTCATTGATGCTTTCGTAAAATACCATTTGCTATATTACCCAAGCATCAAGGAGACTACGGGGATTAGTGTTCCACGCGCCACACTCGCACGCCTTCCCCGTATAAAAGATTCGAAATAAATAACCAAAATAAAGCGTTGATGAACGCGCGTGTAAGTTGCCATTTGTTTTAGACATTTGCTTTAGAAAAGTTACTACTGCTGAGGCCAGCGCGTGCGGCGCGTGGAACCCCAATCTCTGCATTCTCCATGATGCTTGGGTAATACAGCAACAGGTCTATTTAGGTGATTGCGTAATTTTGTAACGTTGCTACGCAACGCCTACGTTAGCGACATAAGCCTATAAGAACAGTAAAGAAAGAATCACAAAGCAAGAACGGGATCATATTAGACCGTGCCCTTCGTTTTTGAAGCTGTCAATTAAATTAAAGCTGTCTGTTCACATCTTTCATACCTTTTTCTGTATGCTACCATTACGTAAGTATCGTATTTTTTTTTCTGGCTCCTTTATCATAAACTAAAATCTCCGGATTCTTTTAGCCTGCCTTTTCCGCTATCGCGTATTTACGCACGTGTCAACCTAATATTTGTTTATGCTCGGAAAAAAAATTGACATGGCGTACACTCGACCTGAGTATCGACAAACTTCACGCCCGATTCAATTTTTAATCTCGCGGTTTCCCGTACCCGTCTTCGACCGCCCGTTCGTGGTAATTTTTTGCCCATGCATCTCACGGACCTTTCTACCGTCTCAGATACCTGAAATTAAAGGCGCAGTGCACGGCCCCGCAACCTCGGTAATTGCGGGAGGTCGCCCTCGCCATATAATTACGGGCCTTTATTAATAATCGCGACCCCCTCGCCTCTCCTACCCTTTCGTCCAAGCCGCCTTTTACGGTTACTCTATTGTCTCTATTTTAATCGACAGTGCGTTCTTTTTTTTAAGTCGGGTTGAACGTCTCTCTCTCTCTCTCCTAGCCCAACCCTTTGCGTGGCCTCTCGCTAACCGCGGAGATCGGGGGAGCAAAAGGCTCAAATAATTTGGGCGTGCATAATTGAGAATCGGCAGAGCCGAAATTCGTGATCGTGGCAGGTCTGGAGTAGGTACGCTGATCTGAAGGTAGCATTTGTCAGCAAAACCTGGTAATTTAAAGTTTTCTACAATGCGAGTTGGCTGTGTTTGTTCCTTCCAAAAATACTCTTAGTGTTCTATATTCCGGTTATAATGAATTGTTCATTCTTGCGTTAGCGTTCGCGCGAAAAACTTCATTAACCTTTTTATTGCGGGTTTCTTGTCAATTTTAATTGAAACAAACTGCCACGCAGAGCTCGTCCAGCCAAGCATTCGTGTACCGTTTTTTTTATTTGTTTATTGTTGGCTTATGTGTGCTTCGAGATTATGGCGAAAATTCGCCAGAAATATTGTCGGTTATTATAAGAGCCGGTTTACCGAACTTTTTGAAGGGCACAACTTTTCTTTTCGTATTGGCGAAACTGAGCTACTTCTCTCTTTTATTTCACAACCGCGCCCGCACGCGGGCATGTGGGTGTTGGTCGCTAATTTAGCGCAAGATTTCGCACAGTATGGCCTTGAACACGGCCCTCGCTCGATTGGATGATATCACAAAAGCAGCGTGATATATAAAGTATCGTGTGCAGGCGGAAGAAAAATAAAATTGAAATGCGCGTGATTCCCCTAATTCATAGCTCTGCGTATATTCTGAGCTGTCCAAGTATGACTCGTTCTTTTTATCCTGATCCTCTTTCGATACGGCCTCTTTCCTCCACAGCGATTTGTTACGCCCTTTTGAGGGGAGTTGAAAATTGTTTGCTTATTGAATGTCTTCCATTCATCAAGATAGCATGTTGGGGAATTCGCTTATTTTATCCCCATGTTACAGTGCCTAAACCGCGCCTCTGACCGCTGTGTTTCCCGCGTTTAAAAAAGCGGTCCCTTGATTGGCACCCGATGATGTCACGGATGTGTCACGCTGCCGCCGCCCGCGATCCTGGTGGCGTTTCAGCAAAAATGGTGAATGTGGCAGGCGCGCCGGTTCTGCTGCAGGTCGCTCTCGAGTGTGGCAGGCCGCGGAAGCTTTGGCAGCCCGGAGTTGCGACGCCGCGACGACAGCGACACTATAGTCGGTGACAGGTCAAGAACGAAGTGGAAGCTCCTCCCACCTCTTTCCACTTCAGCGAAGCGAACGGTGGAGAGGAGGTCGCCTCCTCTCCACCGTTCGCTCCGCTGAAGTGGAAAGGAGTGGGAGGAGCTTCCACTTCGTTCTTGACCTGTCACCGACTATAGTGTTATGCTCGTGTTTTTTTGTTTTTTTCCAGGACTTTTTTCTCCAGTACTTTTACGTTTAACCGTTAGGATCGCAACATTCAACATTAGGACACTCCAGCTTCTGTGACGTCATTCGTTTCCATTTCGGGATCAACTTTCGATGCTTGGGCGGAATAGAACGATAAACACGGTATTTAAAGGGAGTTCGTTTCAATGCTGTCATTACTTGTAAACCGCGAGACTGGTACTGAATTGGAAGGCAAATTAGAAGGGGCAGAAGAAAGCTGACAGAGAGTGTCTCAAACTCGGCCAACAATATTGATTTCGCACAACGCTTTTAAATCGATCTCCCAAGGTCATCCATAACATAAAAAAAATAATAAAGAAGGCCAGTTTTTTTTGTTTTTTTAGCAAGCATACTTCATTTTTAAGGTGAATCATTTTCTAAGCTTGCTCGTTCGGAACAACCAAGGCGCTAAAAAATGCGGAGGGCAAGTCGTCTGCTTCGTGCGCTGGTTTTGCGGTGACGTCAGAACGACGCCGAGCTCTGATTGGCTTTGATTAAAAGGATAGTGAGTAGACCTCAATGCTAGATGCCTTGAAGTCTACCCACTATTTTTTTTTTTTCAGTCAGCCAATAACAGCTTAGCGTTCTGACATCATTTCAACCCCCGTGAAAGAAGCAGAGGAACTTGCACCCTGCAGACTGAGTTGTGACATTAAGCAATGCAAGCGTGACGTTTTGCATTGCTCAATGTCGCAACTGAGACTGCGTTTTTTGGTCTAAACACATATGTTTTGGCATCCTCATTCGCTGAGCTGCCTCCGTAAGTTGCGCTGATTGGCTCTCCGAGTGTTGTGCGTGAAACTAGACGGACATACTTTTTTTAGGGTGTATTACACTGCGCGGCTGAAGCGCTAACCAAGCGGCTATTGAAGCGCTTCTGAAGCGCTAACCGAGCGCTACGTCACGCGCAAGTGGGTGCCACATGAGCGCTGCTTCCAGCGCTCATGAGCGCTAACTGAGCGCTCCGCTGTCTTTGTGAACCAGCCTTTATTCTGTCCAATCTAATTTATGTTAAAACAAATTTCATCGCAGTCTCACATCATGATTAATACACACCCGCTTGCCTGCACTTTGAGCATTTTAGAGCGCAGCTGTTAGGAACCCATTTCCGGCTTGAGCGGCGTCGGCGTTACCACGCGCGTTGCATTATGGGAATAATGCAACCGGGCGTAACCGCGTGGCATTATGAAAAAATTTCCCCCTATATTTAGCAAAAAAATCCCCCTTAGCGAAAAAAGTTTTCCGCTAAATTTAGCGCCAACATTTTCACGCTAAATTTAGCAGAAAAAATTCCCCGCTAAATTTAGCAGGTTGAGTGACGTCGCCGTCGGCGTAAGTTTGCGGGGAAATTTTCCCGGAACATTTAGCGGATAATTTTATCCGTTAAATATAGAGAGTAAATTGTTCCGCTAAGTTTAGCGGGAAAGTGTTTCCGCTAAATTCAGTGGGGAATTTTTCCCCTAAGTTGAGCGGGATATATCTTCTTTGCTAAATTTAGCGGAATGTTCTTTCCCTAAATTTGGCGGGCAATTTGCAAAATTTTGCCACTAATGGTAGATTCACACGACGAACGGATCCGCGGACGGATTTATCACGTGACGACGTGTCCGCGGTTCGTCCGTCTCCCAAGCGCATCCACACGAGGAGAAGACGAGCAGACGCCAGCGAGGACGGACCGAACCTGTTAGCCACCCCACAGTGCCGCGAAACTCCAACATCACACCTTGGCACCGTTGTACAAGAGAGAAATCGACGTTTCCTACCGCGATAAAGAATCGTACGCCGCTGTTACGTACAGATCGAGACAAAACACCGGGATAGGCTTCGCACGAAGCGCTACTAACTTTACGGACCCAAAGCATGACAGTGACACAGGCATGGTCCTGCTCGAGAAAGCTTCGGCGTAGACGCGACGAAGTTCTGGGCTTGCGGAGGGGAATTTGGAGATGCCCTCACGCACTCCGCGCTCATGCACAACACTCAAGCACACCACATCTACAAGAGAGGTCTTGCTCGTTGAAATCCTGATTGGACGTGCAAGAATTATCACGGCGTGCTAGACGAGTTTTGACGGGAGCTTCTTGACACGGACCCGGAAGAGTACCGGAACCTGCGTCGCGTCAGCCGGACAAAGTTTCTGGAGCTTCTTTCACGCGTGAAACCAAGAGTGGCGCGACAAAATGAACCAACGAACGCACAAAACACAACGATGCGCCATTTTTGTTTTGAACGCCCAGAAGCAAAAAACCAAGAAAACCATGTACCGTTGCCAGACTAAACGCTTTTCAAGTCGATCTCCCGCCAAAAGTCCGCGAGTGAAAAAGGCGCTCGACTTCATCAATCCCCGCGTCCGCGGACGAGGCGCGGATCGCAGGAATCGGTGACGTGCCGGTCACGTGGTACACGGTCCGCGGACTAAAATCGCGATTCGGTCCGTCGTGTGAATCGGCTATAAATGGGAGTGGAGCAGGCAAGGAGGAGGGGAGGGTACGGAGGGGGAGGAGTGCAAACCCTCCCCTCCTACCTCAAGAGCTGCGCTCTAATTTGGCATTACAAAGAATTATAAACGTCTCATTTTTTGTTCAAATTTTTTTACGAAAACATTAAAGAGTCGTTTCGTGGAGTCAAGAAGAACTTATATTTTGATCAATTTCCCCGCCAGATCTTGCGGGGAAACTGAATTGGTGCATTGGTATCAGGACGTTAAGTTACGTGACGCGAATTGCCCCGCTAAATTTAGCGTGGAAACTGAATTGCTGTATAGTTCGCGTGATATCATTAATCCAGTTTAATTTAGCGGGAAATGCACGGACACGCGACGAATGCACGGACACGCGACGAATGCACGTACAAAATTGTTGGAATTAGGGAATCCGTTAAAAAAATCAGCAGAACCCATCCTTTGGGAATGATTATCTACGTTAATGCGAATAGCATCAAACGGTGCGGAGTTTTGCGCGTTCGTCAGGTGGCCGGCACACTCTAGATACGCCAGCCCACTCTTGAGGCGATTCTAAATTTGTTGACACTTTCACAGCCCTGCGCACGATCTCCGCAGCCCAGCACGTGCGTTTGTGTCACTTAGGAAGGCGAGCAAAGCACGCGCCATACGCACAAACACTCAAAATTGTACCGACCAGACTTTCTGGCGTCTCAGCTAGTCTCAACCAACGGTGCTCTAAACGGTTGTTTATATCTTTACCATAGGACGCGCTTACAGCGCTGTCACAGCTACCGGTGCGCGCGCGTTCCATGCACGAGGGCTCATTCCGCTCTCGTGAGGCTGAGCTAGAGGTCTCCCGAGCGCAGGAGAGGGTGAGCTAGAGGGAGATGGTGAGCGCGGGAGAGGGTGAGCTAGCCCTCGTGCATGGAACGCGCGCGCACCGGTAGCTGTGACAGCGCTGCAAAGCGCGTCCTATGGTAAAGATATAAACAAATGTTTAGAGTGCGGTAAATGACTGCCTTCATAGCTCTGTGGTTAGCGCGTCTGCCTGCTGATCAAAGGGTCAACGGTTCGAATCCCAGCCGGCGCCGGTCTTTTTTATTTATTTATCGACCCGCGGCGTAAGAGGTTAGATAGCCAGATAGATATATAGATAGATAGATAGATAGATACATAGACGAAAAGTGCGTGAAGTATCCAAAGAATGCTATTCGCATTAAAAGCATTTCATGCTTCCAAAAACAGCTCTCGTATGTACTTTGCTCGACGCCACAATAATTGACTTGTTAGTCAACGTAAGTCCTTATTGCGTACCTGTGGGTCTTGGTTTGAATGTTTGCTTCTATTTTCACAGTTTCTAGACTGCCTGCCGAAAGTGACCAAAATTGGCGCGAATGTCAAATTCGCCCCGTCCCCCTCCAAACCGGCGTAGACTGTTCATCACCGAAACTTCTAGCATCAGCGATTAGGCGTTCCGTGCGAAAGTGGACAGAGTTTCCTGCGCGGAACATCTAATATCGGGGGGTCGTTTGCATAACGTCTAACGCGTGCGAATGCAGCCGGCCGCCTGTACCCGCGGTTCGAAGCAATATGTATCCGTGTTCGTCAGAGCCGCGCGTGGGCGGGTCGTTATTATGCGAGCTTGCACCGGCACGCAGCCCAGCGTCGGTGTGTTGACTTCCTTTAGGACGAGGGTACACGTACCCTACGAAAAGTTTACTTATATGAACGTTTAGACAACGCAACGCAAAGAATAACAGCTTCGTGTGAGTGCAATCTCGTGCTCCTTGCTACACGGGAAAGTAAATGTAGGTTTAATGAAATGACATTATCTGCTTATGATTCTCAGACACTCGTGGTCAAAATCATGAGCTCATTCGCCGATCGCATAATATCATTTAATACGACTGACATAGCCTTCCTCCCGTGAAAAGGGCATTTTATTTTATTAAAATTAATTATTACTGTTCATTCTGAACAGGGGCTGTGGACAGTATAGAGGAAAAGTTCACATGAATTATACAACAGAAGTTCACATAGGGTGCACAACGGAAAGCAAGAAATATTCACAGCAATGCCATTCATCATGCTAACAATATGCGCCTAAAAACACTACCTGCGTCAGAAGGGAAAAATTATTATCAGTCTCATGAAATTATATTTGCGTGAGCTTCAGATCAGCCCGCCATCCGTATTTCGCGGAATGCGCTGCGCCAGGAGTTACGAGCGCTGATTCGCCGATCATTCAAATGACATTCGTTAGAACTGACATGACATTGCCTGTCTTACAGGGAAGAGAGGAAAAGTTTTCTTCGCTCATGGAGTCTGCGCGTGAGCGACGTACAGTCGCCGGCCATATGAGCTCCCCGGCCGAACGCCGACCGGAGCAGCGAAAATCCCGCACGCGGCGCGTCGAACGTTGCTGCGTTTTGGGAGCCGGGCTATTGGGACCAAACCATTCTGTTATCAAAGGGGTGGACGCATAGCTTTTATCGGGATTCCAGCCTTTAGAAGTGTGAATCACAAAAACATGGCCGATTAGAATTGCCGCCTTCGGGTGTTGGCCCCAAGTGTTCGGAGATGATATTATAACTGCTGATAAACTGGAGCTTGCTTTAGGCGTAGATAACGCAGCAGTGTTCGATCGATGCTTACAAATGTAAAAACCCTATGTTTGATGTGATATTAGGCATGACAACAATGATCCCTCGGCAAGTGAGAAGTGGTCGACCAGGAAGCCATTTGCAAAGTCATCGTGTAGAGAATTACCCTTGGCGAAGCAACACGCTACTGAGCGCAGAACAGTAGTCTCTCCTCGATAAAACGCGTTCATGAAAAGTGCCTGAATCTTTATTCTGCATCGACACAAATCTTTTTCTTTTTGTGATCTATAGCATATCCTTATAGATTAAATAAATTATTTTAAAATCGCTTGTCATTGTCTAGTCCAGGTTTAAGAAAGATTGTAAGAAAGCTTGTGCATAGGATTACTATTCTGGTAGGAAATATTTAAAACGACTAACCAGTTTTGCAAATAAAACAAAGTAGCATTTAACACGTCAGAGATATTATGCAGTGAAGAATTTCGATAAGCCGTCTGCGTTTACTTACAACCGCAAGCGGGATTGTAATCGGCTGTGCTTCAGATTCACGTTCCAAAACGCGGAATGCTATTAAACTTCCTGCGTCCACCCCTTTGATAACGGAATGGTTTGGTCCCGATAGCCCGGCTCCCAGAACGCGGCAACGCTCGACGCGCCGCATGCGGGATTTTCGCTGCTCCGGTCGGCGTTCGGCCGGGGGAGCTCATATGGCCGGCGACTGTACTTCACCAATACTGTGGAGAACGGTCATAACGAAGTCGGTTATAACGAAATAGCGCCTACATCGAAGCAATCACGATTTCCCATGCCTTTTTGCACTTCGTTATAGCCGAAGTCGCTTATAACGAAATAGCGGATATAGCGAAGTGATTTACGATTCCTGTTGACTTCGTTATAACCTGTCTCGACAGTACCACCTAGAGGACAAAACCCGTGCGCTATAGAGTAGCCTTTGTAGTGAGACGCTGCGAAACGCTCTGGCGGCGATGCGGGAAGAAGTATTTGAGCAGCTTTGCCTCCAGTGCAAGCTTTCTGTCTTCGACAACACATCGTCATCTCGTGATCTTTGTGCATGTGGGATCCACTGAGGCAGAATGAAACGTGCATGTCGGAGCAGTGGCGTCACTAGTGTCAGCGGAACCCGGGGCGGTGGCCCGCGGCGACAGCCCCCCCCCCCCCCAGCTCGTCGCCCGCCTTCATTCCCCCCCCCCCCACCCCCCCTCGGCCCTCGGCTCGTCGACCGCTGCGACCCCCCCCCCCCCCCCCACCGGCCCGTCGCGACACCCCCGGAGCACTGCACCCCGGGGCAGTCCGCCCCCCCCCCGCCCCGCACCCCCCTTCTGACGCCACTGCGTCGGAGGCTGTACATTCGTACAAGACGCCCTGCGCTATTTGTCCTCTGTTGCCATGGCAACCTGACCGAAAAGTTCCGTCCTGATCAAAATGGCGGTGGCCTTTGTTGCCGTGGCAACCTGACCGAAATGTTCTGTCCTGATCGAAATGGCGGTGGCCTCTGTAGCCACGACGATCGCCATTTTGGTCCTTTCATATCTTCGAAGCTTCCTAAGAGTTCGTTCTAAACCAGCCGCTCCAAGATAGCTATGAAGCTTCATCGCACTAAAAGCGTTCATAGCAATTATGTGCGTTTTTGCCATTGTGAGTGCAATTAACTAATCAATCTTGCTGATCTTTACCGATCTCTTTACAAATATTGTTAGTCTTACTGAATATTTTGAGACCGGAAAATTATTTTTCAATGGCACCGATGCCGCTTCTGGTGGTGGTACGAAAATGCGCGCTTGTTTCGATTGTTCGTGGATAACAAGATCAAGGTATACAAGAAATGTATTTATAAATCAACCTTCAACCGAGATCTGTGGAGATGATTAAGATTCCTAAGTAGATTACATGCACACAACCAAAGACGCTTATATTGGCGAGGAACACTTTCACTACGATGATGCTCCAAAACGGCCCTTGCGCGACAGGATCAGGTCGACCCTTCCAAAGCTTCGAAAGTCTGAATGCGACAAAATGGCGGGAACCATGGCAACTGAGGCCGATCAACCAATCACCTTGCGCGGTTTGGTCGTCTGTATTTCAGCATTTGTTTATGTTCTGCTAGCAGGCAGGGAAGGCAATGTCGCTACTCTTTTCCAGGATCCAGTGACTTTAGTGGCGCCTACTTAGGGATCTTGTCTGTGTCGTCATAAACACGGCCTTCTTTGTCGGGATGTCAAAGGTCGCCATTCTGGGTATTGAGTGGAAATTTTAGCAAACCATTATGGTGTTTCGTGTACCGCACTCACGGAGCCTTTGAAGCATGCTTTAAAGCGCGTGCCCCGAGGTCACGGTTTAACCTGTGCGCGAGCTTAAAAGCATGCTTCCTTGTTCCGCGCTACCGTGGTACGCGGTAGACGGTAACGGCTTGCTGAAAGTCCCTATTAGGCTGCCGAACCCAAGTTTGATGGTACGTTTAAGGCTGCGCTCCCACGGCGGCCATCTTGAACAAGGCGTTAGTTCAACCAATAGATGGCGACACGCACCCGTGGGGTGGCCGAAACATTGGTTCACGGTGGGATGGCTCGAGCACCATCACGTTCCCCTCGTGGCCTTGCTCGCGCCGCTGCCAGCTGTGCTCAGCTGGCTCAAGTAGCGTGGCCCAGCAAACGCATGTATGCGAAAATGTCAGGCTGGGTATAAATTGTTCTCTTATGTAGAGAGATGCGGTTCGGCGGTTGTCACGGGCTTTCGCAATAAATTTTACCAAGAAGGAATCAATTGTTGATTGACGTGTCAATATTCTATCGATGAAAACTTCTTCTGCAGGAATGCACGCTCAGTAGACTCAATCTTCCAAGACCCCAGGGGAAGCAGACGTCAAGTAAACTGCTTCGCGATTTACGGTATACCTACCTCACCACTATAATGATTACTGAAAAGTGATGTCACAAAATATTGTGTTTCACGGGATTCGGAAGATGTTGTAAAGGTTGTTACATTATAGTTGCCAGAAAACAAACGCCGTTGCAATGTTTTCGGAAGTACCGACACACATAATGTTGTAAGTACAGCTTAGGAGGAGTATGATGAAAACCCTCCGAATAAATGGGAAGATGTTTATTTGCAATGAAGACGCTATGAATGAACGGTGTTGAGCGACGGCAAGTTAAGAGCGTTCGGGAATTTATAAGTTCACGTGATTGCTAACTATGGACATGCGGAGTTGCCGTGATGACCTGATATCGGACGAATCGTGGCAGACGAACAAGCAAGTTTCTTCTCGGCGAATGGTAAGCGTCCAGTGTCAAGCACAGCACGGCTACCGACGTTGTCGACGTTTCGAACACTTATCACTTTCGACTAAAGTGCTGGCACATCAGCTAACTTTGTGGAAAGAGTCGAAGGCTTCCTCGAGTCCAGCGACGTCATGAACTGTAACTGAAAACGATCCACTCTTCACTCTGTGGGTGGCGAAACGTATCCGCATCTGCGGAGTCATGGTCGATGCGTACTCTAAGTGGTTGGAAGTTTACACGATGCCTGCCACGACGTAAAAACGCGTCATAGACGTTCTACGCTCTCTTTTCCCTACTTTTTGCCCTATCAAAAATACTTTTCTCTGATAACGCGCCAAATCTTGCTTCAAATAAAATAAACAAGTTCCCCCCCCCCCCCCAAAACAAAAATGGCATCAGGCATCACATTAGTGCACCATACCATCCTGCAACTAACGGGCAAGCAGAACAGTGGGTGTGCGAAACGAAAAAAGCCCTCTTAATTGAAGCTTACGGAAGAAGCAGTTCAGTGAAGAATCGCCAGGCTCTTGTTCCAGCAGCACGCGACGGTTTCATTTTACACGGTAACGACACCCGCCGAAACAATATGTTCGGCGGACGAAGAGCCACACCGCTCGATCTCATATGATACTATGGCCATGAATGAAGATCGAGAGACTCCCAGATCGGGAGTAATGGCAGATTATTCGGTCGGACAACTTGTGTACGTGAGGAATTTCAGCGGAAGTCGGGCCTTCCATGTAAAACTTGAGTGAAAAAGGCTTTATGTTGGTTGACAAGAAGGTGTCATCCCTCTGAAGACGTTGGATATCAATGCCCTTGAGTGTAAATATAACGATATCACAAAACTCTCTTTGTGTATTGTGTAACTGCCCTTGTATTTGGTAGTAGAGGCTATGGTGGTGATTTGGACCTTTCACACCAGGCTCCTATTTCTTATTTTTCGCCTCATACTCCTTTGCGGTTTCAGTAGTCTTCAAGAATCTTTTGGAACGGGGGCAATTTACGTCAATGAGGCCATTTGTTCCAAGTAGTCAATCAGGGAATGCTGCTAGAAATCCGTCCTTCATATTAACGAATAAGCCGCACTTCTGCACATTGCAGTTTTCCTGTTCCACGTACAGTTGTAAAGCAGCATCCTCATTAATTCTACCATATTCTGTTGCGGGTGAAGAAAGGTCTTTGGGTACACGATACTTGAAACAAGTCTGGCACTGTACGTTGTGGTTCGACACCCACTAATATCGTCGTCCTTATAGAGCCTGATAATTTAATCATTACTTCGTCACCTCATATTGCTCTTCATCAACAGTAAGTACAATAGGCTACCGCCATATTACAATTCAAGAATTGAAAAATTGAGTCGTTCAGTCCTTCAATATCTTTATTAATTATATAATGTTATTACGTTACATTACCTCGAGACGATCGACGTCCATCGTCGATCTTCAAATACTTATATAAGGGGGGGGGG
Organism: Ixodes ricinus; assembly: GCA_037355805.1. NCBI lineage: Eukaryota > Metazoa > Arthropoda > Arachnida > Ixodida > Ixodidae > Ixodes > Ixodes ricinus. The sequence continues at coordinate 18,779 of JAZHYW010007499.1, forward strand.
GCGATCGGTGGCCGAGTGCATGTCTAGGTCTAGCGCACACCAGCTCGGAACACGTGGAGCGAAAGCTCGCGCTGCAGAACCCACCCCGCCCCTGCCCGTTTCGATGTGGAAGAGCATCATACCGGCGTGCGGTCGTGTATCACTACTGCGTGGTGCACGTTAAAGACCCCAGGTTTGCGGTTGTACCGCACTGGCTAAATTGCTCATGTACACCTGAGACACCAGACGCCCACTAAGGCAGACTAACTTCCGGCTGTATAAACATACACACAACAATTTGCAATTAGACGCACAATCACAAAGAACACAGCGTGTCACCTCTTTTTTTTACCGTCTTTTTTTTAACCAGCGCAAGCTCGGGTGTTCTCTCTTTTGAGACGGTTAGAACTAACGTTGATTAGAAAGAGTCGCACATAAAACCCGCGTTTCTCCTACCCGGCCGCTTTCTCCTCTCATTATGTGTAGGTGGTTAAAACTAAATAAGCTATAATAATGGTGTATTATTCATATTTAGTTTGAGTTTCAGTCAGGGGAAAGGAGGTTCGCGGGAAGTAGGGCCAATAAATGAGCTGCGCATAGAGTATCGGCACTCTCTTCCGCGACAGTGTTGTGGACGCCGCCATTTTGGTGCTTGTGCAGAGCCAACGGTAGAGCAGGCGCAACTGCCGATCGTCATGATTCAAAATTGCGACTTCCTCAGCATTAGATTCGGTGTTAGGAAGCTCATGTAATATTGCTTTGCTTTGTCGCAAACTGTTTAATGTGGAGGACGGAAAAGCGTTTCTTGTGATTTCAGATACAGCTTCAAATAACTGGACACCCTGATTTTAAGCCACAATATGGCCAAGTGTCGCTACTCTGAAGCGTAGCTTATTTAATGACACTATTCATGCCCTTGTTCAAGAAGCTTGTAATACCTGGAGGGTCCATGACGTGAGCCCCGTGGATTCCACAAGCCACTACCTTTTGACACCTGCCTCTTCCTCATTGTTCCCGCTAGTGCCAGTAAATTAGCTATGCTTCAGAGTAACGACACTTGGCCATATTGTGGCTTACAATCATGGTTGCCAGTTATCCGAAGCTTTATCTAAAATCACAGGAAACGCTTTTCCGTCCTCCACGAATGTTTAAACAACCCGCGACAGAGCCTAGCAATATTGTATCAGCTTCCTAGCACCGCATCTAATGCAGAGGATGTTGCACTTTTGGATCATGACGATCGGCAGTTGTGTTTGCTCTGCGCAAGACCCAAAATGGCGGCGCCCAAAACAATTTTGGGGAACGGAGTGCCGATACTTTAAACGCAGCTCATTTAGTGACTCTAGGCATGAAGTGAACTCGGGTGTATTCTTTCCTCTTCGTCTTTATCGTTTATTGATTTCAATTATATCGAATAATGAACACTTTATATCACGCTACGCTTGTGTAATTATTTCTCTTAGATTTATTAACCTGACCCAGTACTTAAACCGTTCATTTATCGATAGTAAATCTTCAAATATATTTTCTAAATGTGAAGGTGAAACGACACGGAGATTGATGATGATACAGACGCCAACGCCGCCCTCGAAAATTGTTTGAACTTGGAAATCAGCAGTTTTGTCTGCCATCCGCCAGGTAGCACAACAAAACACCCAAACAGTTTTTAATTGTTTTTAAAATTAGCTAAGCTCTACAACTATCAAGAAACCAAAGCAAGATCATTGGGAAAATCTAATACATCGCAATGTATATCTATTCCATAGAATAAATGTTATTAGATGCCAATAAATCTGTTTGATGTCCAAAAAAGATGTGCGTCAAAAACAGGTAAGTTTGAAGGGCTCCCGGAGCGTTATGACTTTGAAAATAAAAAAAGCCACCGTCCACCTCTTGGGCAACTATTGTAGTTCTAAATGTTCTAAACGATTTTACCATGGTTTAATTATTTACTCAGCGGCATTTGAATTACGATGACTCGAAGCACAAAAAAGTGCTACGTTTGATATAGAATATCTAAACAAAAAAATATTACACAACATTAATTTTTTTTCTGCATATTACCAAATATAATCACTACATCTGTAGCTAATTTCATTGCCCTAGCGCTTGCCACTAAAAGTATATTTGTGCTGAAAAATGTCAATTTTAGGGCAATATTTGGAGAGCTGTAAAAAACAAAGTAGTGCAAATACCAAAAAAGTATACCGTTACATTCTGCTCCGACATCATCTTAACAAAACTGCTCTATTGGAACCGTGTTATCTTTAATGAATCGTTCGTAAAACATGAACCAGCGGAGCAAGTGAGGGTCCGCGCCATCATATTCACAACGCTACAAATGCGCATGAACAGTATAAACCAATACATACATAATATCAAATGAAAGAGGATTGCATTGCCTTTCGAATGACATCAATCCCACAAAACAGTGCTTAAAAGGAGATGAGTAATGATCTACCAAAAAGTACCTAAACTGCCACATTCAGTGGGACCGTGGCCTTAAAGACCAGGAGAAAAAAGTTTGTATTTACCGCATGATGAACTGCATCACCGACGAACCTGACATTCTGACATTAATCTCATTCCATTAACAAAGGCAGAATAATTTTTTCTGAAAACGTCATAGCCAGTGTTTGGTCTTTCGTAGAAGCCTTTGGTCGCGGACGCTGGAATAACAAACATATTTATATTTTGTTCTATCCGTATTTTATTTGTTTGACACTTGACACATAAATTTACGCGAAGGACCATTAAAAACTATAAAACAGGGAATTAAACATAATAGTAGTAGCCTTGACCAAGAACATTCATCTGTGCAGAATATCCTCAACATGAACGCCAAACTCAAAAACCCTCTGCGGCAATTTTGTTTTTATGCTTTTGTTCTAAATGTTTTTTGATGCTTCGGAGTTTTCTGAGGTCCTTCAATAACTCGACTGGACAGGCTCTCTGCCTGTTCCAGAGAACGCAGGTGGGTGGGTGTTGTTGTTAAGGAAACCATTGTATTCTCTGCCGGATCGCGTTACTGATACCCGAGGGAATTTCCGTTTTAAAAATGCTTCGTTCGCTAGGGCACTAGTGCGAGGCAAAAACTCATTCTAAAGTCGCTCCGTCGCATCCGTGCCATCCATAACTTCGCACCGAATTGTGAAGGCGGTATAAAGCAAAGAGTAGAATACAAATGTTCTGAAAAGCGTCCGTTGTCGTCTTCTTTTTTTATGGTTTAAAATCAGAACGCGAAGCTGTGCCGTCTTCGAATCGCATCATCGCGTTATCCATCTCGAGGCTATCGACTGCGCGTTGCAGTTCCGAAATCCCTCTTCGGGAATATCTGATTTAGGAGGAAGAATTGCGACAAGACGGCGCCTTCCTGCTTCAGTTTCTTGAATCTCATATAAAAAAAAGGTTTTACATTTTTTTATATATATTTCGAATCTTCGCCAGCTTCTAAGTCGCCCATATCTGAGTACTCGCGCTGTGTCTCAGCTTTCACTTTTTTAAAATATTTATTTTTCGTATTCTGCTTTGAGAATCGCGGTTTGACTTTCACTAATAGATCATATATTATATTTTATTTTATATGCGTTTCCAAACGGGCTAGGAAGCGATATGAACTTATGATGCCATACTTCAATTCGAGTTTAAATGGCTCGAGGTAGGCATTTGTGTAATATTATTTTTCTTTGTGAATTTGAGATTTAAAAAAAAAAAGCCTCATGTTTTGCGATTTTGTTTGATCTCTTTTTTGACGCGTCCCTTGCTTGATCACTATCTGTTTTTTTTTTTTTAAAGTTCAATAGCATAACAGTTTTGCTGGGTTCTCTTCGTTAATTCTATGTTGTTAATGGGACTCAATCGAATCGTAGGAATGTGCGGAACATCGTAAAGGTTTCAGGGATTTTAGAGAGTATAAATCCTCAACGTAATTTTTCAGTATTCATCATTCTAGATATTTTATTTCCTTGAATGGTCATTTGTATTTCTACAAAGCCTAGTAAAATAATTAAATACTTCGTTTTGACAGGTTCATTCATAACATTACACAGATTCGGATGTTTTTAGGCTATCCTTGAGGATGACCGAAAAAAAACGCACCCAAAAACGCCTTTTTTTCGTGTCTTTTGCCTCAGTAATATCAGAATCGTTCTTCAAGAGCCGCCATATATGATTAGCTTTTATCATCTCACTCGTGTTTGACGGCTGTCGCTGCGTTTTGAATAGTTTATGACAAACTTCGGTTGATGTAAGCAATCATACTCTGAACAAACTTTAGACCATGAAGACATTCATCAGCCTTCTTGATATTTATAGAACCGGTCTATCGCAAACTCACAATAAAACGCCCTGTTTTTCGTCACCAGTGCAGTAACTTTCGAACTAAAATTTCAAATCGTACAAAACTAACACACACAGAAATCTTGCCCCGCGAGTTCCCCTGTTTCGACGCTCGAGGATTTTTACGATAGATGCAGAGCGCGATCAAGTATCGCTCTTGAGACAAAATCCTATGAATATGAAACACGTCGCAAAACAAAATACTGTATTCTGCCTCAAGAAGCATCCAATCTCGCTGCTTCGCTCGCAAACGTACGCGTGCTTTCGATTCGCACGCTATCGAGAAACTACGGACGCCGAGCGATCGCCTTACACATGGCGGCACTTCAGATGCAAATCAAGATACACTAAACACATAGGCTTGGAGGCGCTTCGGAGGATCTATTTGAGCTTTTTCTCTCACTTTTAAAGTCGTTCGTGTGCGAAGAAAAGTACAATCTTATTTGGTGCTCAAAAACACCCAAACGCGAACGAATTTTCGTTAAACCTAATTTCGGTCCCAATCCCTTCGCATTTAACTTCTTTTTTGTTTCCATTTTTCCATTATCTTTTTTTTCTTTTTCTTTCGCTCCCCTTCTATTGTTTCAGCGAGTAAAAAACAGTAACTCAATCAAAATACAATACAATAGGCCCCTTTTTTTAAGGGGAGGGGGAGGGCAATCGAAATTTCAGGATTTCCTAAACTACAACGTGCCCTGCTGTCATTGGATCATTTCGTTTTCACTTTGAAGCAGGTAGCTGCTGTCTCTCAATGTACTTAAAAACAAGGCGAAGTTTAAAAGAAGATGCGTACACCGATCGAGGCTTAATGTCAAAATTGAACCCAAACCTACACCCTGAGAGGAGCAATTTATTTCCCATTTGGGTCTCTTCTTTATTTGTCTTACACGATTTTTTTTAGCATGTCTTTATATTCGTACAGGAAGTTTCAACACAATTTAATGTGTCTTCACGTGCGAACGTGTATTTTTTTTTCTTCTTAAAGAAGGGTTTGTAAGGTATAAGAGGAGTATTGATTTTCCTCGGGACTGAAAAAAAGTACCATGTTTTTTTGTGGATATTAGTGATTTCTCGAACAGAGCTTGAGTATAGTCTGTGATCGAGTCTTATATTTGTCCCTGTAGCATGTACTTCAGAGCGTGCAGAAAGTTATGAACTTGGACAATGAGTTTTCATGGCACACCTTGCTTTCAGCTGGCTTTATATTGTCACGGCTGGTGACCGAAAAAAAATGAATAAACAAGAATAAATAAACGTTTATCGGGGCGAACTTGTGCCCAAAACAAAAAAGGGAATATAAGATAACAACAGAGCGTCGCGGGCATCGAAGTCGGCGTGACAGCAGGGTCGAGCGCTTGGCCGAGACTGACTGTGGTTTGCCACGCGAAGGCCCTTATGTACACGCGTGAGCTTCTGGAAGAACCGGCTTAGAAGGTTCGGCTCGTAGAACCATCTATCTTCGAATCAGCAACACGGTTCTCGAATTTACCAGAACATCACATTACAGAAAACAGAAATGTACCCGCAGGCAGGCATCAAACCTTGGCCTTTTGCGTGGAAGGCAAGTGCGATAATCGTTAGGCCACGAGAGCGCTGCCTACCTGGTCAGCTGCGCGCGCGGCAATATTTTCGTGTGCTCTAAATTCAGGGATAGCCAGCAAATTCCGAAGTGTGAACTATTGGTGAGGAGTTTTATTCTTTTCATTCGAATATCTTTTATTACGCCTAAGCAATTCATACATGATGTGGATCCGCGCCAAAAGAAAATACTTTTAGTTCAAAACGTAGGCATTGAACTTCATAAAAAAATAAAACTTTGTAATGGGACAAATTAAGCTAAATGGACCAATCAAGCAGAGCCAAAAGCGCAAGTCACTGGGCCTTTTCTTATTATGATAGCTTCAGCGATGATAGAACATGCACAGAAACACTACGAACACAATGGCTTTGTGCTTTTTACGCTGTCGGACCGGTTTAATGAGCTTGTAGAGGCAACTGCGTCAGGGCCAAAGGTAAAATAAGTGTAGGGTGTGAATGTCTTTATTAAATTGAGTTTTCTTGGATTTAAAAGTGCGTGTTTTACGTATCTGAAGCTTGATGCACGTTCTGGTAGCTGGTCCAATTAGCACATTAACGTTTTCTCGAATGATGTTCTTACGAAACAATGTCTCTAGAGCCACTCAATGAGCTGCGCGTAAGGGTATCGACAATCTGTTCCCCGACATTGTTGTGGGCTCCGACATGTTTGTGCTTGTGCGGAACAGGCGCAACTACCGACCGTCGTGATTCAAAAGTGCGACTTACTCAGCGTTAGATTCGGTGTTAGGAGGCTCATGTAATATTGCTCTGCTGTGTCGGGAACTGCTTAAACATTTGTGAAAGGCAGAAAAGCGTTTCCTCTGATATAAGATAAAGCTTCGGATAACTGACAACCATGATTTTCAGCCACAAGATGAGTAAGCGTAGTTACTCTGAAGCGTAGCTTAATTAGTGGCACTAAATATCCACTCGTGCAGACTAATGCGCAACATGCAGAGCATCTCCAAGGTATTGGTCTTATTAAAACGTAAACGCCAATTATTTGTTTCTCTCTCCAAATGTTCCTCAGATCGCTTTCTGGGCAAAAATTAAAATTTTTTTTTTAAACTGTTCTAAATTTTATTTTTTTGTTTTAAATTGCGTAGGCTTCCAAAAGAAAACGTCATTTCAAAACCGCGACGCCACTTCCAACCGAATTCGGTTTTGACACAGTTCCTGATCTATGTGAGGAAGAGTACACTAAAAATATAGTCAACATATCATACAATTCACAGCCTCAACCGAAGAAAACAAAAATAAAGGGAAGTAACGATGGACACGGTCAAGTTACGTCACAACCACGCAAACGAGGGATATCTGGAAAGGCGTTAACGCATCTATAGACGCCATGTCAAAACGGAAACATTTTTTTGGTGGAAATTTTTGTTACCGTGTAAACACGACGATCGAATCTCCCTTCGACCTCTTTCGAATCAACCGCTGCTGTCGCCGATAACTCACCGCGGACACCTTCGACGCTTCTAACGATAGCTGCTGGATCTATCGCGAACCCACGGCGACGGGGGAGCGGTTATCATGGTCGATATTGCGACACGGACCTACAAACACGGGTTCCGAGCGAATGTCCACGCGGGGGGACTGCTTTCGCTTTACCGTTTTCTTTTACTTTTTTCCCCCTTCAACGTTGTTCCACTGTGCCTCTGTGCGAATCTGCGGAAATTATCGATGGCGCACCCCGAGACCCGCAGCGTGGGCCGAATAACGTTTGTGCGGGAGGAACGCAGACGTCGTGGATTGGCGATTCGGCGCGAAGGGTCGCGAAGTGGCATTTCTCGCCTTCACGCGTTAGTTGCGGGTTTCGGGAACGCAATTACGTTGTTCACTTGGCCCCTTTTTATTTTGGCGCCAGATTTAAATAAATATAATTTAATATTTATTTGTGCCAGTGCGTTTGAAAGCATTGACGGCACTGAGCGCACTAGACAGAGAGGAATATACACAAAATAATAAACACGTTTTTTTCTTTTCCCGTTTGATATTAAATAAATTTAGTTCACACGGCACCGTTTTGTTACGTTATGTTACGTCACAAAAGCTTGCGTAAAAGTCAACGAGATATCTGTCCTTCAGCCGGGGCTACCAGTTCAAAAAGGCAGAGCCGTGTATGCAGAGAGTTTGGCCTTCTATTGGGAAGTATAGGAGACAATTCAGGAAGCGCCATTAACCAAAGGCGGGCTGGGCGTGTTTCAGGGCGTCTTCACAAATTTGAATGTGGCCAACCAGAAGCCGGAAATATGACCCTGGGGGTGGTTGCGAGAAACAAACCTAATAAGTGCGTCAGAGTAACCCTCGCTGACTGAAAATATGGTGCACGTGATGTTCCAATCACGGTCGTCCAAAATCATGGTGGAAGGGTGCGATTAGCGGAACGATCGGCAGAATCCGTACGCCAGGCGCCGAGGGCCGGGAATCTGCCGTCCGAGCGGTGGCACTCTGTCCGAGAAAAACAGAGTTAAGCGGGACATTCGTTTCTTAATCTTTCTGCATGATCATGATCGAAACATCACGTGCACCTTATTTCCCACCATGAAGGGTTTCTACATTTAACTCTTACGCGCTTATTAAAACCGTAAACCTATCATTAAAACTGTTTCTTGCTACCACCGCTCGGAGATTCTTTTCGGCTTCTGGTTGTCAAGCCCCTCTTTCTGCGTCTGGGTCACGCCATGGCTCTGCCCGCTCCTCCCATTGACCAAACTCTTTCTATACACGTAAAAGAAAAACGGTGCCCTGTGAACCAGCCATTACTTATAACCGTTACGGCGCTACTAGCCTATCTTCCAGCAAACTAATCAGCAAACGCCATACCTATAGTCATTTTCACTATTCGAAAGGTGTTCGTGTTTCATATGAAACTAACTTGAAACAAGTTTTCTTTGGGAAAGAAACCCTCTAAAGCCTCGAAAAAGTTAAAAGAGGCTCCGGTTTAACTTTAACGGATGCTACCGGCGCACATTCTGATGCGGACGGCTGGGCGCACAGCGCGGTGTAAGCTGCATACAGCATTATCTAGAACAGAGCAACAGACTCGCAACTGGTCCCGAAGGAGCGCGGCGTTTTCCCTCGCGGCATTTATCATCTTCTCAAGCGTTACCATTTCTGCAGCTTTTCGGGGCAAGCGAGGCGTGCCGCAGGGCTGGCTACGTCATGTGAAGAACCTCTGTTGTGTATCGAGCCAGCGTATAGGCATTTCCTATACACGCAAACACGCATGCAGATGGGATCACTCGACCGCACAAAAATGATTCAGGTCACGGAGAGCCCCACCTCCATAAAAACATTAGCTTTGCGCATTTTTTTGGCAATCCCCGGACTCTCTGATAGTCCCTTGCTAGGCCTAACGTCGAAACCAGGGAGCAGTCCTTCTTGTATAAGAGGTAAGATATTGGGCTTCAGAATTCTTTAACGGCCTAGCGGTTTTAAGACAGGTGATAGCTAGTCAATCCACGAGCAAGCGAAGCAAGCAACCAAGCGACTTAGTTGTATCGCATGCTTCCACTAAATTTTGCTAGGCCCAACACTCGCTAGGCCTAACACTTGCTAGGCCTAACACTCGCTAGACCTAAAGCTTGCTAGGCCTAACGCTTGGTAGCCCTAAAACTTTGTAGGCCTAACGCTTCCCAGGACTAGCGCTGCTTTTGCGAGTGAGGTGGGCCTGATTGAATATTCAAGCACGGCTTCCCACGGTACGGAGCTTCTTTGAGTGGCGCTGGTCGGAGAGTGCTTTTTCGTGGATAGAAACGAAGGGTACAACGCCGTTTTGGACTGTGAGTGAACGTCTGTCGGCTGCAAGTTGCATCGAAATAGATTTGAGGAGAACGGAGAGTACTGCTCGGACGTGATAGGAATGACGTTGGATAATCGCATTGATCAAGCTCGCTCCGTGTCTGCCTGCATGCCCTGCGAGCATTATGCATGCATATACTGTTCCGCCTTCTACGGTTTGTCGTTCTGCCTTTATGATGTTTTAGAAAGGCGAGAATTTCTTGTTGGCTATCGAAACCTGAATATACAGAGCGCGACACAGTTAGCGCGAACAAGCGATCGCCGGTTTTTCCAGTTTTTCTCTTTGAAACCAAGGGATCTCATCCAAGTCAATATTGCTACGGAAAGAACTCGTTTAGCTATTTAATGTAAGCGATAAAATTACGTGCTCGCTAATACTCTTCAGAAGTAAAATGCGAAAATGCGCCGATGTCGTGTTCGCGCTAACAGTGTCGCGATGTGTACTGTTTGAAACGTTTTGACTAGGCACTGTCTTATGGATTTTTTAAGCATTCTTTTTGGTTTATTTGTAGATTGCGGTTTTATTTGTGGCTTCTGTCCAATAAAATCATCATGGTCACAAAATGTTCAAATAACACTCGAGATTAGGCAGACTACTTTGCCTTTTGGTCGCAAGTCACTCTTTTCTCCCTTGCATCCACGAGAAGTCGGAGAATAATGTGCATCCTCACTAATTACATGAACATTGCAAAGGCTTGCAGCTTGAATCGTGTTATTATGATTTGTACACTGCTTCTCTTGTACGACGCAGCACGCCGTAGCAATTGCTTACAAAGCTATGACTTACAGTTGAACCTGTAACGTTAGCTGTTCTTGAAGCTATGCCAAATTGTGGGACGTTCCACCCCTGACGGTAGCCTTCATGACTATAAAGTTATCATAATGTACGTTCGAGTTTCGATTGGCGCTAGTGTCTATGTGACTTCAGGGATGCAACTTGAAGCAGGCAGTAACCAGTCTAGTTTCGCGGTGCTCCTGTGCATTCCTATGAGAAAACGTGCGCGCATTTTGTTTCTTCGCCGGAAAATAACGTAGATCTCTTTTGTTATTTTGGTCGTACCAAATAATATGTACCTTTAGTATCATTGTAAAATGTAATTTATTTAGTTACAGTATTTTCCGTCGCCAGTGAACCTGTTAAAGGTCTATATTTAGGGCACGAACCTCTGTTCTACAGTAGGCGTGTAAAAACCAGTAACGGTTCTACGCGAAATAACGACCGAAAGGAATGTTGAGTGTGTTTAAAGTTTGCCAGCATTCCGGTGACGCTTATATATTGCTTATTTGCCAGTCCTGTCATTATATGAAAATGTCCCCGTACCACGTGCATCTTTACGAGCAGTTAAAACCATTGAAGGCGTAAAGAATAAAGTATGTGACCTATGAAATGTCTCTTTTATTATTTTTTATGCGGGGCTGTTCTTATGGGGCACCTCTTTCCTTGCTTGTCCGGATTTTCAAGGTTTTCGAGTGTGCTGCGGGCAATGTTTTAACGCAGAAGAAGTATCTTCACACATATTCATCAGCAAAAAATAAAGCTGTAGTTATTTATTCCATATGGGACAATATTACTTGGCTTTCAGTGTATTTCCCATTGTGTTCATGCACAGAGAGTTACTGATCTAGTGTTACTGCGTAGTTCTCGCAGTATCCCCTGGTCTTAGAGATGTCCCTCGGTCGTTTGATAGATCACCCATGCTGAAAAGCGCCGAAGTCGTGTTCGTGCTAACAGTGTCCGACAGTGCACATAAATACATATGCGAAGCCGTTTTAACAACGTGTTTAATGCCATGAATTTGAAAGAAAAACGCCGTAACTCACCAATTTTTTCGTATACGTGACTTAAAAATGTTCTAAACTATCTATTACGTGCGAATTGTTTGTGATCTTTGCACTTATAATCAGGTACAATGAGAAAATTCATCCACTTTTTCTCGTGAAAATACATTACCGAAAGTCAACTTTCGACTGGTTGCGGTCTGCTTCAAATTTGGAACAGCACATTAGCGCAAGTTACAAAATCTCCAGAGTACATTAAATAACTATGTTCGTGACAATCTAATCTCACGACTAACGTCAATAAAGACATTTCATTCTTCACAATTAAAGGACACAAAAATTGTGATTTTCACTATGTTATGTTCTCAGGGACCTACCAATACAACGTCGAGTTCTCCCGAATACTTTAGATGAAACAAGTTGGGCGACATTGATGAAAAGTTTAACCAGAAACGGAGTCAATAATGTGTGCTACAGTAAACTCGGACAAGCAAACGTTATTATCATATCAACAACCCATACTCTTTATTTAAATGTTTTCCATATACTGTAAACGACTAAATTTTCGCAGGGACCTAATTTTCGCGAATTTCGCGAATCACCTACTATTCACAAAAAATACGTCCCGCGAACTATTCGGGCTATACGTGAACACTACGGAGGCTACACTCGATTCGCGAAAATTAGAAGCCGTGAATTATTTCAAATTTTCAGCTTTGGCCCGATTCGCGAAAATTTGAGCCCGCGAAAATTAAGTCGTTTACAGTATCTTGCATAACAAGCTTTCTTAGTTGATGCCCCATTTAAGATACCGTGGGTCGCTCTTAGCCGCGTTTCAGAATAAAGGTGAGCGGGCAACGAATGTGAGCCTTTAATTTTTTCTTGTAGAAAAACAAAAAAAGGCAATTTTCGCGCAGTACATGGGCGTTCACAAGCAAAGACGCAATTGAGAGCCTGTCACTTAAAGAGAGCACGGTGTTCACAACGGCGCAACATATTTTTTCAAAACTCGACGAAGTTGTTCTTTTTTTCTTTTTCTTTTTGTACGCTATTTTTTATTATTTTATCAAATTGATGGAATGAGAGCCCATTGTGAACAACATCAATATTGTTTCTGCGGTGTAACAGCTTTCGGTCACCAAAAGGAGCAACGAAATGCGTTGAACAGCCTGTCTGGTCTGGTTCAGTAGTCAACTGAATTTTGTGCCGGCAACTTAGATGAGATTGCATCGATGATAGAGCATCCTGTCAGAGACTCTTGCAAGTTGTTTAATCAATGACATATTATGGCTGCAGTGGTTCATGTCGACCTCTTGAGCGTTTAGTAATTTACGAAAAAGCTCCAAAGACATAATTGAGTGGGGGAGGGCTACCGGCTATATTTAGCGCATATGTATACAGGGTGCAGCCGTAAGGACCAGCACATTTGGCGCGCCTTGCAAATTTCAAATTCGGAACGTACATACCTGGACGTTGGCACGCGAACGTAAATTCGCCAGATGTTTTATGTATATCTTTTGTAGGGCTCAATTTTGGGGTAGGGAAATATTAAAAATAAAGCTATGTGTGATGCATCGTATTTCCTTTGTCCTATGCCAGGCTCTCCGGCGTCTGTACCCAGGTTTATGAGCACGCACTTGGGTGGTTCGCTGAACGAAAGAAAACGCTAAAACGCAATATTAGAGGCTCGCGATGGGCGAAATAATCGCGATAATTAACACTTTTAACGAAATATACGAAAAATGACTACCAGGGAGCAAGCTCATAAACCAGTGTGCAGACGACAAACATCCGGTATAGAGCATAGGAAATGCACGTTCGTCCTTTTTGCTCGATGTTTAATATTTTACCACCTCTGACCTGAGCAGTGAGATGAAATGGACATAAAACGTAAAACTAGTTTCGCGTGCCCAATTTCCCGTATGTATACGTTTGGAATTCGAATTTTGCAAGGCGCGCCAGATATCTTACTCCTTACTGCCGCAAACTGTGTGTAACTCAGTCCGCATATGTCTGAATGTATGTGCGAACAACCTGCATCTTAAAAAGAAGTGTCAGCTGACTTTTCTGCAGAATATTAAAGAGCCAATTACGGCAAACAAGTCAGGCGTTCCAGCAAATAACGAAGCGGAGAATATGATTAGACAAGCAAAGTATGATACACGCGCGGAACAATGAGCATGACATCCCAGCTGCTTATTATTATCCCTGTACAGTGATTGGAGCTGTTTCAGTGCTCTGAAGGGAAGTGAACCTTCCATGCCTTTTTTTAGAGTGCAGGACAAAACCTACAAACGTGCAAGTACACAACACGGCGTGACATACAACATAGGCGCTTTTTTTTAGCTTGTTTTGAAGCGGTCTTGGCGGGCACCAAATTTTATCGCGTAGGTTGCTGCGCCTAACTACTATTTACCACAACCCTGTAGTACTTTAGATTATGTAGTAGTAGAAACGTTTATTGAAAGCAAGAGTTACAGAGAAGTATCTTTGCTCTTTGAACACTAAAAGGGAAAAAAGCGAAGAAAAACTGGTTATCGCTTCTTTGCGCTAACGGTGTCAATCAATGGGGAATTGTAGTAGACCGTTTCCGCAGCTCGCTAAGCACCCGGATAGCGCTCCGTAATCCCCCCAAGACCTTGAACTATGCAGATAAGGCTGGCGGCGGGCATGCGCAGGTGCGGCGTTTTCTTCCGGGATACCGTAGCGGAGGAGAAAAACGGTCTACTACAATTCCCTAATGTCGTATATACAGAGTAAGCAGAAACGAATTCTGCGTAATGCCGACTTTACTTGGAGAATTAAATTTTTGTGAGTTCTATTTACAATCACAAACGTGGTGGTCATTGATAATAAACTCTTGGCTGCAAATGCAATGAACTAAATAACATAGTCTACATACAGATATACACAATAACATACATATACCGTGGGAAGCCGGGCGAAAATCTTTCACAATTCAGACTCGAATAAATAAAAGTCCACGGGGCTATAATGTCAGGAAATAATGAAATATTTTCCCCAACCTTAAGACTACACGTTGCGAACTAATAAACGTTGAATAAATAAACGAGCGCTGAAATATATATATATATATATATATATATATATATATATATATATATATATATATATATATTTATATATAAGACCCGTCTCGGGTCGAAACGTCTAAGTAAAGGAGTTAAGTTTTTGAAGTTGCTCTTTATTTTATACAAACTCTCGGCAGCCAAGCCCTGGACTTCGTACATATATATATATATATATATATATATATATATATATATATATATATATATATATATATATATATATATATATTCGATATTGCAAAAACTACGCTTCGCAACAAAAAAAGGCTTGCGTCTTTTTGGTCCTGGGCCAGGGCCTATTTATGGAAAATTACTAAAGTCCGAGATAATTATAATTGTTAATTATTTTTACGTAAATAACTTTTTAATATTATGTTTAAGGGCATAGTTTCAGTTAGAAAATTGCTCAGCGTCATCGAAAAATACTAAATCAACAAATTGCAGAACGATATAAAGCACGGGAAGCATTTTACGGCTTTCTGAAAAACCGTACAAATTCGACGGGTTTTTAAGTTTCGCTTTGTTATCAGATCGCATCTCGACCCCGGCAGCACCGCGCCCCGTGGAGAGATAGTGCAACCAGACTCTGCTGCGCTGTCATCGTGCGACGCAGCAGAGGCTGGTTGCACTGTCTCTCCACGGGGCGCGGTGCCGCCGGGGTGGAGATGCGCTCCGATAACAAACCGAAACTTAAAAACCCGTCGAATTTGTACGGTTTTTCAGAAAGCCGTAAAATGCTTCCTGTGCCTCTATCGTTCTGCAATTTGTTGATTTAGTGTATTTTGACGATGCTCAGCAATTTTCTAATTGAAACCATGCCCTTAAACCCAATAATAAAAAGTTATTTACGCGAAAATAATTAACAATATAATTATCTCGGACTTTGATAATTTTCCTAAAAGAACCCTGGCCCAGGACCAAAACGACACAAGCTTTTTTTTGGTGCGACGCTTAGTTTTCGCAATATCGAATTTGTCCACCTTTCGTGAAACACCCTGTATATATAGCTACAGTTGCGGAACGCGATAATGATCTAATCATCCGCGTTCCGCCACTGCTGGCTTTGCGCCTGATTCACGAGTGGTAACTTTGGCACGCCCCGCGTTTCCCACGAGCTTCAAGTCGTTCTAAAAGAGTTGATTTAGTGGTTTTCGATGACGCTGAACAAGTTTCTAATTGGAACCATATGTTTATTTCCACTAATTAAAAAGTTTAATTAACGAATTTTAATTAATTGGCCGACTGATCACAACGATTTGCCACCCATATATATGTCCCCCTGGCCGTATAACTCACCTGCAGAAACCGTATCAGTGCATCTTTTAGGGATCTTTTAAAATAAATCTGTTCGAACTTAAAATGAACACCCGGCTATTATATATATATATATATATATATATATATATATATATATATATATATATACATATATATATATAGGTGGTTTCATCTCAAATCGTGCAGGCAAAAAGGGTCGAATTTTTAATTTCGCTGAAAAAAATATATGTTATGGCGTCGTCTCTAAAAACGCAGTAGCCACAAACGGCAAGTCCGTCGGATTTTTTGTTCTCGACTTACGAATTTTAAAAGAGGCCGCGGCGGAAAGCAGTGTTTTTCACATCCGTCGTGGGTCGGATGTTTCGCTCGATCTCCCGTCGTGGATTTTCAGTCCACATTATATTAACTTTTTTCAAGCACTCTGTGGGCACAGGTAAAAGGCTCTAATACCATGAAATAATTTTAGGCGTTTTGCTTTTTTTCTGTAAAAATGTCAAAAACGCCCCCTCGGTCAATTGTTGACGAACTTTGACAATTAAATACTGGCGATCTACTTGGGTTACATCAATATTTTTTATGTCTATGGAGAGCCCAAAACACGCTCTTTATAGATATTATAAAATGATTTACCTGTATTAAATAGCCTTTGCGGGACGTTTACGTTAATGTTATGCGAAAACCAAAAAGTACCAATTTTAAGATCGATTTTCTCAAAAAACCCATTTTTTATTTTTTTTATTTTTTGTTAAAATGTAGATATGATAGTTGTCTACTCGAAAAGCAAGTCGAGAAAGTGTATATTTTGTTTGTATGTTCTATATTTAAGCCTCAATATCGGAAAAAGACGTCTTCGTTTTGCAAGACCTAAGTCAGACAAAAAAACAAAAAAACGTGCGCTTCTATGAATTGTAAAAAAAGTTTTCTTGAATTTTTGTTTGCGTTTTGTAATCAATTATAAACGCATTTTGTGGTATTGAATAGTTATTTATGTTTTGAAAAGAGCGGGAAACCACGAGAAACATATCTAATCAAATCAGCAGGCCTAGTAGACCTTCAATATCGAAGAGGCACAGACGTTGTATTTTTTCGATTGATAAAACTTTCACTGTAAACTAGCATGACTAGCTATTAGCTGTCATATTACTAAGACATGAAAAGTCACCACGTCATTGATCTATTATATACAATTCTTTCCGAAACCAAACGCTAGGGTTTGTTCACCGCACATCGCACAGATCACCAGGGAATATCCTTTCACTTCCGTAATACACAAAAGTGATGACACAGAAACGATCCGAAACACACGGAGAGATTGTCACGGAGAAGGGTAGGGAATAAAAATAAATAAATAAGAATAAAATTACCCAACTCCGATCTTAACGAAAATTGCGGTAAAAAAATAAAAGATTTAGGTTCGAGCCGTGGCAAGGCGATAGGTCCACGCCTGGTCAGACAAAGAAGTCAACGACACGTAAAGGAAAAAAAAGTTAATTAAGACAGAAAAACTCAGCCGCACACGGCAAGAACAAAAACCAACTCCTCCGGGCATTCCCTAAACGGGACACAACCAAATGCGTGCGAACACGCTCTCTACAGCACCGTCAGGCCGCTACGCCATGAAGAAATAAACCCAACAAGTAAACAATGCTAACAAACAGTTAGTAACGAAACATAAAAAAAAAGTTCAGCAGAACCGCACCCGAGAAACAAAGTTCAGCGGGGCGAAGAAACACACACGAAATAAAATTAAAAAAAAAGTCTTAACTGACCGACGCCGAGTCCAGTCCCATGACACTGAAGCCTGGCAGGATGATGGCGTCCAGATGATGCTCGAATCTATTCTTCACTCTGTTCCGCACATCCGTCGTGGCTGTGCGGAACAAAGTGAAGAATAGTTTCGAGCAGCGGTGCGCGAGAAGGTAACCGAGACGTAACATGCCTCGAGCTTCATATCGGGAGAGGAGCTTTCGAGGTAGTTACTGCATGCAGTTACTCAAACTTTTTCTTTAACCCTTCCCTTTTTCAAAAAAAAAAACACGTCAGCCGGCGCTAACTTTTCATCTCGGGAGAAGACCACTCTTCACAAACGGTTATAGTTGCCAAGGAGGCTGACTTCGACCCAACTAGTCTCCGGGCAGAATAGACACAAGTATATTTACCAACACGCTCGTTTTTGATGCTAGTCTCCGGGCTTTGCTGTTTCCAAAGAGATAACCCTTCGGTGCTATCGGATTTCCGCGGAGGGAGATAGAGTACATAAAATTGAAAGAATAAAACACGGAGGACAAGCACAGGACAACCACTTTGCAGAGCACGGCCATTTCTAGGATAGGGCGTTCGAAGCTTGGGCAAATACGCGGTATCGTTTCACGCGTGCACGGATGGCTGGTTTCAAAATTTTCCCACATCCCTAACGAAACCGGCCCATCTTCGTGTGCGTGCGCGATTTTCGTCCCGCGCCGCCGGTTTTAGCTCGCACGCGGCGTTGTTTTGGCAGGCAGAACTGTTGTTGACCGTCGATATTGTAAGGCCATGGTGTTCTCATCCTCCCGGGCAACAGTTACTTTGCTTTCCCTTCTGCAATACTCTGACTGACTGACTACTCCTGGGTGGCCGTCACTGTTCGCCGCGTCAACGACACATTCGTACCATTTCACTCCTCGTGACACAGGGTGCGCTGCTCGCTTTACTGTCACGGGCCGTCCTATCTAACACAACGAGCGCGAAAGGTCGTGGTCATCTGCTGGTTCCGAAAGGGCGGGACGTTCATATAGGCCAATGAAGGCCCCGAATCAATAGGACGTCTGCCGATTTCTATACATTAAAATTTACGACGCCTGCTGGTCTGTTAAGAAGTGTTGCTTTCTCTTTTGAACTGCTCCAATGTAGCTTGCCGCCTATAATAAAATTTAAATGATCAATAAATATAACAGGGTGGAACTACTGTATTTCATTTTTATGTGGGTGCGTTGAAAAAAGTCAAAAATATTTCCAAGTTTGTGAAGACGCGCAATTCGCAAGTCCGTTTCAAGCCGTAAAAACACGTTTTTGTACGATATTGATGCTTAAATATAAAACATACAAACAAAATATACACTTTCTCGACTTGCTTTTCGAGTAGACAACTATCATATCTACATTTTAACAAAAAATAAAAAAAATAAAAAATTGTTTTTTTGAGAAAATCGATTTTAAAATTGGTACTTTTTGGTTTTCGCATAACATTAACGTAAACGTCCCGCAAAGGCTATTTAATACAGGTAAATCATTTTATAATATCTATAAAGAGCGTGTTTTGGGCTCTCCATAGACATAAAAAATATTGATGTAACCCAAGTAGATCGCCAGTATTTAATTGTCAAAGTTCGTCAACAATTGACCGAGGGGGCGTTTTTGACATTTTTACAGAAAAAAAGCAAAACGCCTAAAATTATTTCATGGTATTAGAGCCTTTTACCTGTGCCCACAGAGTGCTTGAAAAAAGTTAATATAATGTGGACTGAAAATCCACGACGGGAGATCGAGCGAAACATCCGACCCACGACGGATGTGAAAAACACTGCTTTCCGCCGCGGCCTCTTTTAAAATTCGTAAGTCGAGAACAAAAAATCCGACGGACTTGCCGTTTGTGGCTACTGCGTTTTTAGAGACGACGCCATAACATATATTTTTTTCAGCGAAATTAAAAATTCGACCCTTTTTGCCTGCACGATTTGAGATGAAACCACCCATATATATATATATATATATTGTGAGGGTGTTTTGGGGACACAGAATAAGCAGGCGGAGACGACGGTTTGCCCAGCCAAGACTGAATCTATTCTGAAACGCGCGCGCAATCACGCCTTAGCACGCGCTGTCCCTCGAGCACTTCGGCGCCCAAGTTGGCAGCGCTGGTCGCGCCACTTGGTCGCCACAAATGCTCCCTCTTCGGAGAAGGCCATCCTGGCCGAAAGGTAGAGCCAGCCTGCTAAGGTTCGGGCTGGCGAGGTGTGAAAGGCTTGAGCCGACCGACATGCACGACATGCCGACCGCGGTTGCGGCGGTCAGATGAAGGCTGCTCAGGCTCCACAAGGTAGTTGACAGGGGATGTTTGGCAAATGACTCGATACGGTCCTTGGTATTTTGGGAGGAGTTTTTCGGAAAGCCCACGTTGGCGGACAGGAAAATGAATAAGTACGAGGTCATTTGCATTATATTGGTGATCCTGATGTCGGTCATCATAGGAGCGTTTGGAGGCTTGTTGATGGAGTAATGTGCGTGTACGGGCGAGTTGGCGGCAAGCCTCTGCACGGTAGGAGGCTTGTGAAGTAATATCCTCGTCGAGAATGTCAGACGGGTAAGGAATAATAGTGTCCAGTGTGGTAGAAGGCTCACGGCCGTGCAGCAAATAAAAGGGTGAGAATCCAGTCGTGGATTGAATGGCCGAGTTATAGGCAAATGTGACAAATGGTAATATGGTGTCCCAGTTGGAGTGGGTGTTGGCGATGTACATAGATAGCATGTCCGTGAGTGTATGGTTGAAGCGTTCTGTAAGGCCGTTGGGATTCGGGTGAGAAGTGGCGTCAGAGTAATGCTGGTTTTGTCTGTAGTCTACGCTTTCACGAGGTGGCTGTGCGTAGTTGGGATTGATGGCGCGGCTGCCAGTTGCGGTCTTCATCAGCACGGCGACGTCTGCAAAACCGAGAGATGTGTCCCCGTATCCCGCAATAATAACAGACAGGGCGATTAGTGGGCGGCCGCCACGTCGCTTGGGGGCCCTGCCACGATGAAGGGCCTGTCATCAAAGCAGCAATATATATATATATATATATATATATATATATATATATATATATATATATATATATATATATATATTAAAGATTTATTTAGAGGAGGTTTGTGGGAAGGATCATTTTTAGATAAATTCCTAGTCTAAATTTACAAAATAATTGGGTGAATACGATACGATGCGGGTTAGCTTTCGCGCGTTGACAGCAGCAGCAGAGGTTGGTTGCACTATCTCTCCACGGGGCGCGGTGCTGCCGGGGCGGAGATGCGCTCCGATAACAAACCGAAACTTAAAACTCGTCGAATTCGTGCGGTTTTTCAGAAAGCCGTAAAATGCTTCAGGTACCTTCTACCATTTCGCAATTTGTTGATTTAGGGTATTTTGATGATGCTGGGCAATTTTCCAAATAAAACCACGCCCTTAAACCCAATGTTAAAAAGTTAATTACGCAAGAATAATTAACAACTTAATTATCTTGAACTTTTATAATTTTCCTAAATAGGCCCTTGGTTCAGGACAAAAATGCCACAAGCCTTTTTTTGTGGTTACACGTAGTTCTCGAAATATCGAATTTGTCCACCTTTCGTGAAACACCCTATATATATATATATATATATATATATATATATATATATATATATATATATATATTATTAATAATCAAAGCGGGAACGTGATCGTTGTCTCGTCACCTCACGGTGACGCAAAATCTAAAGACGTCTTGTCTATTGGTCGATTAAATTTATTAAATCACAAAACATATATAAAAATAACAATGAAAAAAATGATATTCTTTATTCCTGTTAAGGCCGATATACACTGTTAAAAAGTCAATGGAATCACCCCGTACATAATCTACTTGGTGCTATGGCGACATAACACAGCCTTTATGTTTGATCAAAGACAGGATGTCGACAAGACCATTAAGAAAACCCTGGAGAATTAAGCTTCAATATTTTGAAGTTACGTTTCACTCTATTAGAGAACTGCGCAATATAGCCTTTTTATATCATCGCAAGTGGAACTAAAAATAATATAGTATATATATATATATATATTTAATATGTTCTGACTTTTGTGAGCAGAGTTGCCAAGGCTACAGAAATATTGGCGGGTGCAGTTGGTGTTAACTTTCGTTTTTAAGCGGGTTTCACATGCAGCGATTTTGGCCCTAGAGCGGGGCGATCTCTGCCGTCGCAGAGCTCTGGCCAGCCGCAGCGGCAGAGCGGCAGGTTTCACCAAGTTGGAAATTTTTCGTCGCGG
Source organism: Ixodes ricinus (assembly GCA_037355805.1). Taxonomy (NCBI): domain Eukaryota; kingdom Metazoa; phylum Arthropoda; class Arachnida; order Ixodida; family Ixodidae; genus Ixodes; species Ixodes ricinus. Next base: position 40,667 of record JAZHYW010007499.1, read on the forward strand.
CAGAGCGGCAGCTTTACAACTGGCCAATCACAGCGCGGCGGGAAATCACGTGACAGAAGGAGAAACATTGCGGGAAAGCTGGCGCATGGGACGGCGGCATTTTGACGTTGTTGAAGCAGACGACAAGCAGAGAAAGTACGCAAGCGACTGGTTTGCGGTTTCTTTTTTCCGGCGGGTCGAGCTTGTTTGCTTCAGCAGTGGCGTCGGAACTGTTCAGGAGATTATGGAGGAGGAGGATTGCTGTCCCCTTCCTCGGAATTTGTTTTCTCAATGAAACACGCGGCTCTTTGTTACTTCCCTCGCCTGAGTACCAAGTGTAGCGAGCGCAAGAGACGCTAATCGGAAGCGGTTCGTGCGAGGCCTATACTCTATTTCAGCTTATGACGTACCGCAGGAAAGGCTTCAGGCGCGAGCTCCTTGCTCAAGGGCATATCTCGGTGGCACAAGCTCTCGTGCATTAAGAGCAGCTGCCAACGCTACGAGCTCACGCTTCTAGCCTTCGCTGCGGTAGAACATAAGGTGAAACGGAGTATAGTGAGAAAAATTAAAAGACGAAGAACTGGGCGACATTGAGGTGTCTTTTCGAACACAGATCGCCACCTGAAGTAAGACAAAACGTATCGTGCCCAGTTCAATGAACTTCTTATCAGTGAAATGCCGAGGCGTCAGGTTCTTTGGGACGCGCAGCTCAAGAATTTAGGAAATTCTGCTTGCTGCAATTGCGCATCTATTTGCTGCAAGCAACATTGGCCATCGCAACGGCAGAAAACGCTCATGTGAAATGAAACCTCGTAATTCGTGCCGCCGCGCCGTTAGCGGCAGCGATTTTCGCTGTGGAATCGCTGCATGTGAAACGCGCTTTACGCTATTGGCGATGTGTGCGATCAAAAGCATTCGCTGTCGTCGGCCCTCCACGATCGGCCGAATGCTGACTACGACGTTAGCAAAGGATTTCTTACGGACGGAAACAAGAGTTTGCCAGTTTTGGTTTTGGAGTGCAATGAGTTCATGCTTCCACCGTAGCTCATATATACAAACACCATCGAACTTGTTGTTGGCCAGGCAATGACGTCTCGAACGGGGAACCGTAGTTGGGCGTCTCCGTAACATCTCGCCGCCAATACTTGGGGGCAACTTTTCCTGTCAATGAAGCCAAAGCGATGGGTACCCGTGCTCTGGCTCACATTAGAGAGTTTTTAGAATAGGGGCCCCAACGCTTTGGGGAACCCAACGCTTTGGGGTACCCAACGCAACGACACCTCACGCAGCGTGCTTATAGAATAGGGTTTGTGACGACGCAACGCGGCACGCTCGCCTTTTTCGCATGCAGCGCCATTGTGGACAACGAACGAACTATCTTAACAGTGAAAAATTATTAAAACGCGAAACATTTGCGCTGAAACGACACTTTAATGTGGCTTGCGGTACAAATAATAGAGAGGGTAACACCAGTTGAAACGGCAAAGCAAGACCCATCTGCCGACCGTCTCTGAATCAGAAGTTTTACTTCCCTGGTCAAAACAGAGTGCACGCCCTCAAATACCAGGCTATCATGTGCGCCAATGAAATTATCTGCGAATTCGAGGGGCCATTCCCCGGTCACACGCACGACGCTGGTAAGTGCAGCTTGCTTTTAGCCCATCCTGTAGCTGAAGCAGCACGACAGTTATAGAGAGTTTTATAATAGGGGTTCCAAAGCTTTGGGGCCCCAAAGAAATAGGGGCTTAGCACTGCGCATGCGCAGAACCCAAACTCCGTTTGGGGTCTTGGGTTGGCGCGCGCACCCAACGTGAAATTCGAGAAATAGCGTGGGGCCCCCAAATTGCTTGGGGCCGGGTTGCGTCGGCAAACATGGCGGCGCCCTTTCCGCTCGCTTCGGAGCAAATTCGTCATGGTCGGTGCAGTATTAGCCAATTTCATTGCCAATGAATGGTGCAACCGGCTTTCGCTTTGCTTTATCTCGCTCAAGTCACAAAGAATGAGCGGTGGACTCGCCCCATTTTAAAGATCGTACCTGATTCTGGCCGTTCCTAAGCCTAAACATACGTCGTAACTGTTGACATGGTAACGTATTGCTACTCCGTGGCTAAAAGCTCGTTCACACAAACCCGTTTTTTTTTTTTTTTTACGTTACGTTACGAAAAGTCACCGGGAAATCTGTGCTTCGTATTAAACTGTGCCAGCAGCAGGTCGACCCGGTCGCGGATGGCCCGCGTGGAGAAATTTCTTCCGATTGCTTCGGAGACCCTTTCGGCAATTGAAGTCCATCTCCTGGAATACTGGAATGGGTTAGTGGCGTACACTTCGCGTAGCACATAAATGTCATCGTCGATCGAGAAGCGAACGCGCGCGGGAGCCTTCTCTTCCGCCATTTTCTTCTGGCCTTGGATCGGCCTCGACTCGTTCGGCCATCCCGCTTCGGGTGTAGCCGAAACAATCCAATTCGTAGCGCTCTAATTTGGCGCTTGTTCTCGTAGTAGCATAGAGAGTTGAGCTAGCTGGTACTTAGGAGACATACCTAAAACAGCGCATAAGCACAGGAGGAAGATAACAGAACACAGGAAGGGATGCTGACTCTTAACTTATGTATTGTGAAAGAAAGAGAAAGAGGAAGCTTCAGACATGAAGCCCACGTTGTTGTTTTGCTTTCTCCTTTTTTCTCATCTTTTTTTTTTTGTCGTGACCTTATAATGTCAGTTTTCTCCTTTTCTACTGGAACTTAGTAATGTATCTGTTTTTATTCTTTCTTCTTTTTACCTTGTGGGTGCGCGTGGGCTTCATGTCTGAAGCTTCCTCTTTCTCTTTCTTTCACAATACATAAGTTGGGAGTCAGCGCTCTTTCCTGTGTTCTATTTTCTTCCTCCTGTGCTTGCGCACTGTTTTAGGTATGGCTCGTTCTCGAATTTTTTGGGCGTTCGTGTGCGCTTTGACCATCTGCAGCCGAAGATTTAGGCCTTCAACTATGCCGAGACTGAGACGAACGCCAGCGCGCATACTCTGCGAGCAGTTGCACTATTGTGATCTGAACTGGAGCGACTTTGAAGCCTTGAAATACTTGTTTTCAAGCTGCAGGTATCGTGCCACGAACGAAATCCACTCGGAGCCACATAGTAGCCATACGTTGCCATGTCAACGGTTACCGCGTCTCTTTAGGCTTAGGAACGGCCAGACTCGGGGACAATCTTTAAAATGGGGCGAGCCCACCGCTCATTCTTTGTGAATTGAGCGAGATAAAGCAAAGCGAAAGCCGGTTGCACCATTCATTGGCATTGAAATTGGCTAATTCTGCAGCGACCATGACGAATTTGCTCCGAAGCGAGCGGAAAGGGCGCCGCCATGTTTGCCGACGCAACCCGGCCCCAAGCAATTGGGGGCCCAAGCGCCAACCCAAACCCCCAAACGGAGTTTGGGTTCTGCGCAAGCGCAGTGGTGAGCCCCTATTTCTTTGGGGCCCCCAAGCTTTGGGGTCCCCTATTCTAAAACTCTCTATTAAGTGCCGACCACAGCTGCGGTCGCGCGGTATTCACATCTTCGAAAATGCCTGAAAAAGTTGTCCCCGAGTCACCGTGCCCCGAGTATACATATAAAAAAGTGACATCAAAATATCTCGTATACTCTGGCGAAAGCGGTCAAAAAAGCGGCGGGCTCGGTCAATAACACTTAGAAGATAAGGGTCCCTAAACTCGTCCAAAACAAAGTCGGAGCCGGAAGTTCACAAAACACGCCGATTGGACGTCGGCGAAAAAAGAAAAAACCCGGAGTCATCGTCGTGATAGTGTCAATCGGTGGGCTCCATCAACTTCGGCCCCAACTTTGTGTTTGACGAGCTTAGAAACCAAGGTCGGCGTATACCCCCCCTCACCCCCCCTTCTAAATCGTAATCGTTAGTGTATTCCCTACCCGCCACAAACGGCAAGCAGGCTGAATCTTGAGTCGCCGCGAAGCATTAGACGCGTGCAACGTGGTGTTGCCGCGTGTTGGCGTCATGCAGCATCCGCGAGCGCAAATCAGTGTCGTGACATTCTTACTACGCATTGTCACGTGGCATGCGTCGTGCACACGACGTAACGATTTTACCTCTAAATTTAGTCAAGAAATTTCTCAGCTGTTTCTAGCAGGCAATTCGGTCACTAAAGCTAGCGGGAAGTTAGTGTCACATCGTGTTATGGTGTCTCTTGACGGTCGCGGTGTGACGTAATATCATGGCGTCATGTGACGTCACAATCCCATGAACGCTGTATGTAACTGCGTGCCGGTGCGGCATCTCCGTGACGCCGCAGTTCATTAACGGGCCTCGGCAAAACACGAGAATTTTTCGTTTTGTTTTGTCTTTAGTCAAGTTAGGCCTTGTTAGATCGTAAGTAAACGTGGAGCATTTGAGCGAAACACCGAGCAAAAATAGATCTGTCGGCTTTGCCAGAAACTCTGACTGGCGAATCCCGTCGCGTAGTAATCTTTCAACTGTCGAAAACGCAAGCATTTTGTAGACGCTCGTTTCGTCGATGCGTTGCTGTACGCGAAGAACAGTAAACTAATTAATATGGCCGAACGTTCGCCTTATTCGTTCGCGGCAAGGTAGAACGAAATGTGCAACTGTTGCAGAACGAGACTCATAAACTTGTCGCTGGATGATTAAAAGCAACGCAGTGCCCGACAGCTCTTGCTGCCGCTACGCGCAGCCAAAGGAGACACGTCTCCCTCGTGTTTAGGGAGAAAGGCTTACCGCACGTTTCCTGAATTTGGCAGCGCCTTCAAGCCCACGCACGCTTACACCCACACGCAGAAACTTCTACCCGGCAGGAAACCTACAAACCTTTCAAAGACGAAAGCCAAAACGCATTCTGAAAAAATAAAGAAAAACAAAAAATAAAAGCGCGGCTTTTGTTTAAAAGGAGTATTTGTTTCACAGGCACTGCATCTGTCAATATTGGGTTGACACCTGACCCGCGTAGGCGGCGCTTCCCGCCTCCACGTGGCGAATGTGTTTCCGCTCATATGAAAAGGTTAGGGAGATCGCGGAGCTACACGGGATGATAGAGAAAGGGAGCGTTGGGGTATAGGGAAGAGCGGCTGCACGTTGAAACCTTCGGTTGCCACGGGAAACCACCGCTCGCAAGCGTCTGTTTGCCGAGCCCTGGGGAAGTGCGAGGCGGGGATGGGGAAAAGAGGGAGGCGGGGGGAAGACGGGTCTATAGACTGGCGTTTGAGTAGTGTGTCTAGATTACAGAAATTTTAGCTGCTCTATCAGCGCCACTTCGTGTATGGGTCGCGTTTGCAATATAATACCCTAGCTACGTGTGTAACTGCAGTTAGTTGTAGTTGAGGTCACACTTAACTGCGGGTAAGAATAGGCGTGTTACAAGGGTATAGTGTGTCGAAAAATATTAATTGTAGGCAGGCAAAAAACTTTTTTTTTTATAGTAATATTTACGGCTCGAGACGCGATTTAATCGGTCGTCACCTCCTTTCCACTTGTCTTTTCTCGCGGCATTTGGGCGAGTGGAAGAGAGGTGGATCGGCTTCGCCATCACATTGAGGTGGAGAGAGTGTATTCCCATCTCATTGAGGTGGAAAGAGTGTATGACCATTCCGTGACGTCATAAACTTTGCGCGCAGAATTAAAAATAATTCTCACGTCGTCAATATTGCCCTAAAATCATTATTTTTATTTTGCGTAGGAATAATTTTTTGACACGCGTGTCCACAACCAAACTGTTCAAGGAAAAAATGTATTTTTTTTGCTAAGGTTTTTTTAAGCGTAACTTTTGTTTAAGATGCCCGTGTAACTAGGGTATACTCGGCAATAACTGCTATCCGTACTTAAGTGTAACTGCGGACACCATTTAAGGGGCCATGAAATAATCTTTGAACTTCTTGCTCATTAGCTCTCCTTCTCAAATCAAACAGATAAATGATAAATCACGTGATCGTGACGTAGTGTTTAACCAAATCCCATGACTCGAAACTTCTACAGTGTCTTCAGGCTCACCATGGAACCTGTCATTCGCAAGTGATGATAACTGCCGTCACAACACTCAGTTCCACGAACGCCAATCCAAATATTCGTCGACGGATTGATTGCGGATGAGCGCGTACCAGACAAACAGACAACCGGATTGCCGGTTGTCTCGTTACCGTCGTCGCTCATAGATGGCGCAACCTTTCGAGCCTTTCCACTCTGTCTTGCCGACTTGAGGCCGGCAATTACTTCATTCCCACCATAGTACAGCTTCGCTGGCCTTCCTTCTTCACCAGAGTGGAAAGGTTGAAAGTTTTTTTCTTTTCTATTCATCAGTTTTGTTTTCTTCCTTTGAATCAGACGATCCGATTCCGCGAATAGAGAGGCGTCGTTCGGGGTTCGAAACAAGGAGTGATTCTCTTCCCGTATGTTTATTTATTTATTTATTTCAAATAACCTCAAGGTAATACATTGAAGAGGGAGTGGACATGAAAATAATAATTACAATGTGCACATGTTAGTTAGAACACTCTTAAACAAAACAATATCAGTAATGTTAGCTATACGCCTCGCAAGTGGGCTCATTTTCGTCTTCTGCGCATGAGAAAGGAAGTAGCGGTGACGTCACAACGCCGAGCCCTGATTGGCTGATCGCGGCCCCCTTATCTGAGCGTCGTCTGCTCCTTTGCAACGTCGTCTGCTCGCAACGTCGTCTGCGTCTGTCTTACCTTTCCTGCGACTTTCGGAAGTGCAGGTCTTTACGAGCGAGCTCGACTTCGTCTTTCAGAGAGGGCAGACGAAATAACTCGAGCGGTACGTTGTTTTTGTCGAACAACTAGCAGACGCGCATCAAGGAGGGAAGTCAAAGTACTCACTGGCGAGGTGTCCCGAGATGCCGAGGTTTTTTTGCTAAGAACCGAGAGTGAGCGTGTTAGTGTCCGCAAGTTCCCTCCCAAATACTTTTAGATGCGGAGCATCTCTTGCCCGGGTCTATGTCCCGCGGCCTTGTAGTCCGCACCTCATACTACGCACGCGCAACTCTCCTCCTTCCCTCTCTCCAACAGTTGCGCGTTACTCTCTCCGCTCTCTCTCTCTCTCTCACCAGCTGCGTGCACTGCGCGTGCGTTCGCTTGTACTCACACCGCGCGCGCACGCGCAACTCTCCTCCTCTAGTCTCCTCTCCTTCAAGTGTGAAAAAAAAATAAACGGCGAGCGGCGAGCGTTCCAAGTTTCTCTGCCGCGAGCCGCGACGAAGGCTTGCGTAGGGGGTGACGCTAGGGCAGTCGGTGGCGCCATCTCTCGACGTCAGCACGCAGCTGACTCTTTCCTCGGAACCAACACGATGCTCCGCATCACCCCATGGTTCCCTCGGGAAGATGGTGTAATTTTTCCCTCCTTTCGTGTGCCGCAAGACTCCTCAGTCTTTAACGGCGTCGGTGGGTTGGCGCAGTTAACGTCGTCTGCTTTACGTCTGCTGGTCAAAGCGATGGCTGCTTTACCTTTCCAGCGTCTGTCGGAGATTCACCGCTTTTTCACCGGCGAGAGTCACCGTTGCCTCGGAAAACAAGGAGATGACAAGAGGAAGAGATTGACCTCTTAATCTAAAATTGAGGTCAGTGATCACAGTATAATACGGGAAGGGTTCACAAGGGTCGCGCGGGCACATTCCATTCAGCACGCCAGCCGGTCGTGGGCAGACGGTCACCGAGTCGGAGTGGCTGCTAGGCCTATCTGCCGAGTTCGCTTGGTCGGTGTCGGTGGAATCGTGGCCGTTGGAGCTTTTCCCGGGTGTTTGTGGATCCAGCGTTCTTGTTCGTCGTGGTCTGGTTCAAGTACTTTTTACTTTTTCCTTGCTGCTTGAAGTCGGGACGCGTGAGAACCGCACGTAGAAAAATAAACGTCCGTTGGTCGTCGCGACCGCGACGCTGTCGGCCATGCTGATTTGATCGTAAGAAGTGCGTAGCTTCGGAGCTGTCGTAGGATTTCGTCGTAACCTGCGCAAAACTTACGAAAATTTCGGTTCGTGAATACGAATTTGTTTTTAAGTTTTGTCTTACGCATATTTTTGGCGTAAGATCGTTTCGTGAATCTGGCCTCTGCACTTTCAAAAGTCGCAGGAAAGGTAAGACAGATGCAGACGACGTTGCGAGCAGACGACGTTGCAAAGGAGCAAACGACGCTCAGATAGGGGACCGCGATCAGCCAATCAGGGCTCGGCGTTCTGACGTCACCACTACCCCCTGCGCGAGAAGCAGACGAACTTGCCCTCCGCATTGAGGCGGGAAGCTGGTTCCAATCCAATGATGTTTGGGGAATAAAATATTATTGAAACAACGAAGTGTTAAAATTAGGCATACCGAGTTTATGACTATGATCAATGCGAGCAGAGATGTAGAATGGTGGGACAATTAGTTTACGACGAAGGTCAGCATTTTGATGAAATATTTTGTGGAAAAGACACAAACGAAAGATTTTTACGGCGATGCGTTAGTGATGGCAGGCCTAAAGAGGTTTTCATGGCAGAAATGCTGGCAGTGCGGTGATAGTTCGACATAATAAAACGGGCTGAACTGTCTTGGGCAGATTCAATAAGGAAAATTAGTGAAGAGTGTGAGAGTCCCACACAGCGGCAGCATATTCTAATTGTAACCCACGTTGCAGCCCGTCACAATGCAACAGCGCCCCGTCTTTTTCTTCACGGTACTTCACATCATCGTGAGGATCCTTTTTCTCTTCGGCACAGCTTGCAGTCACACAATATTGTATCTCTTCCCACACAACGCAAAACAAGAATAAATAGTCACAACGTCACGAACCAAGCCAGCCTCACCAGCTGCCGGACCGGCCTCCTGGCCCCCCGTGACTGGCAGAGCCACCCCACACCCCTGCGGCAGATTTGGGCCGCTCGACACCCAGCTTTTATGAAGGTGCCGAAGCGGTCGGCACACCTCCCAATTCTAGTGCAGCCTAACCGCGTTGCGACTGCAAGTAACAAGGATATCCATGCTTCGTATGCCGCTTGTAAAGTTACTTCCTTAAGTGCTTGCCACGCTTCACACGATGCACGGATGACCCGTTGACTCATGACCGCTTGCTGTCACAAAGCAGCCAAACGCATTCAAAAGCAACTGTATACAGACCTTATTCGTTGTCGACATCGTTTACTGCCAATCGCTTTACGAGCGGCGCTATCGCATTACGAAGAACAATCCTTGTTCCTCGTCGTTGTTACGTGCCAAGTGAGACAGAACACCGTAACAGGCTTAACGCGGACGCCATCAGCTTTACTAACCCAAGACGTGACACAAGTATGGTCCCGCTCGTGGAGTTGGGCGTAAGAGCGACGGAGTCCTGGGCTCGTGCAGGGGCGTTTACCGATATCCTCGTTTCCGCATATTCGCGCACAAAACCTCAACCTCAACCTCAAGCGTTAAAAAAACACACACACACACACACAAAAGGTTCGGTTGTTTAAAGGTTCGATAGGTGAGCAGGAAAGTTTGGGACGTGCTAGACAAGGTCTGAAAGAAGCTTTTCGACATGGACTCCGAGGAGTACTGGAAACTGCAGCGCTCAGCCTGGAGCAGTTTCTACAGCTCCATTCAAGAGCGGAACCAATGATCGCCCGACAAAACGAACTAAACACAATGATGCGCCATTTCTAATGAAAAAGTAAAAATCTAATGCCGTCGACAGACCAAACGCTTTTCAAGTCAGTGCCAGGCCATTATTTGCGAGAGAAAAAGGCGCTCGGCTTTTCAGTATTTTCAGCTCCACGCGCCCGCGGACTAAAATCGTATTTTATTTGTATTGCAAGAATCCTTTCCATAAAACAAAACAAAACTAGATTTTTATTGTTAAAAAACAACAAGAAACGCAAACAGATTATTGAAAACGAGATTAGCGAACTCGAACTCCCCACGTGACCCAACAGCTGTATTTGTTTTTGCTGTTTCGGAGCATCGCAGTCATATTAGTCCCGGTTTTATTTTTGCTGGATCTGCTAAATTATTTTTTGTACGGTATGCTAGGTAAACTTCGGGCGAACACTTCGTCAACATTACCTGAAAGACACCTGACATCTATTCCAATGTCTAATCTGAACTTTCAGATCATCTTCATGGTCCTTATAAGTCTAGGTCATCTACGCTTGAGAAGGGCCGCATCCATCGCGCTTGTTTTCCCGTGCGGGGAAACGCTGTGAGTCCGGCGTGACGGGTATGCCTTCTCGCGAGCGCTCGTGCTGGTTCGAGAGATTTGTACGAGCTTTCGGGGAGGCTCGGTTTATCCATCCGTCAGAAAAGCTTTTGAGTGGTTAAATTTCGAGCTTGTCTGGGGTGCGCTTGCGGCGAACCGCCCATTCACTTTGCCTAATGAATGACCTGGATTTACTCTGTCTCTCTCTCTCTCTCCGTCTCTCTCTCTCTCTTTCTCTCTCTATCTTTTTCTTTGGCGGATTGAAGGTATGCGGACTAGAGAAGTTTTGGCGCAATGGCAGAGAGTTTGTAGTTGAAAACGTAGCTTTCTTCGCGTGTGTATTTTGTTTATAGTGACTGGCCAGTCTGGCACGCCAATACGAGAGCTTGACGCATCCTGGTTACGCCGGCACTTAAATGCAGTTGTTATAAACTACAGTCATCACACTATTCGAGAGGAAGTCGTCTGCGTCTCTGCGCAGCGGTTTCGGTGACGTCAGAACGACGCCGAGTTCTGATTGGGCCGAACTGAAAAGATAGTGAGTAGACCTTCGTGCTATAGATGCTTTGAGGTCTACCTACCACATTTCCAATCGGCCAATAAGAGCTCGTCGTTCAACGCTCTTCCCAACCCCTATATGAAGAAGCAGGCGAACTTGCGCATTCCGCATACTCTTCGACAACTTTCTGTGGCTACGCGTGTCTATGGTGGCTAGGAGGCAAGTGTGACGGGCGCCGTATGTGCGTGCCAATGACGGAGGCGGTTGCGATGAAAATCTTCGCCACCGCGAGGCGCTGCAGTATCGCAGAGGTCAGCAAGCGCGGGTGATGTGTTGGTTCGCGGGCGCCGGCGCTCTTCTGAGGCTGCTACTAGTTCTGCTGTTTTGGCTGTTTGCTGTTTTGGCTGTGAGTAATCACAATATACATTAGGCGCATAATAAATAAGTGTATGAAAATCAGCTCAAGTCAGATCAAGAGTCAACCTAATGTCATTTCTGGGTCTAATTCAAGTTTACTGGATTAAAAGTAGCCAAAGAAATCAAAGAGTAATAATAATGTGAACTGAGTTCATTATAGATCGTTGAGGTATAATAACACAGAAATAATCAACGAGTAACCAAAACGTCAATTGGCCGAATCCAAAGTCCATTTGGTCAATAGTAACTCAAAGTAATAAAACAAGTAATTTTAATGTCAATTGAACGAATAATAAATAATGTAATAAATATTAGCCCCAAACAATTATAACAGTCATCGAAACATCAATAGGCCGAATTAGAGGTCCCCTGGATCAAAAGTAACTCAAGTAATCGAGGACTAATAATGACTGACTGAGCTCATTATTATAAATTTGCGCTATAATTACACAAAGTAAATAATTCACCAAATGCCCTATGGCCGAATTAAAGTCAGTTTAATTCAGAGTAACTCAAAGTAATCAAAGCACTCATAATGTCAATTAATAATCTTCACATAAAAATTCAATTTGCTGAATATTAGCTGAAAGTAATGGAGTCATTACAATGGCGTTTAATTCGAATTAATGGCCAATGGGTAAAAAGTACCTCGAAGTAATCAAAAGAGGAATAATAATGTCAACTGAGTTTATTATAGATCAATTGGAGCAATAATAGCATGAAGTAATCAAAAGTAATCATAAATTGTAATTGTACTTATGTCATCTGAAGTGTATCAATGATAAGTTGAGTACGAAAAAAGATTAAACAAAACGTCCATTCAGCTAAAATAAATTCGAGTGTGCGATAATAACTCCAGGTTAAAAAAAGAGTAATAAACATATCAATTCCGCCTCGTCAAAAGTGGTACTATGGACGCAGATGCGCTTGCGCATGTGCGCCCAGTGCCTGCCGCACGTGCGCCCATAGTAGCAAAGTGGTACTATGGGCCGAACGTGCGCTGGCGCACCCGGAGAGCCCGTCCAAATCTGCGCACGCGCACTCTTTATTTGACTGTTCGCATATAGATGTCATAGAGCATAGTGTTGCAAATGTATGGCTGAGCGTAACTGCAGATGAAGGGTGACTTAACTGCGGTTGAGGGTGCTCGTAAAACAAAAGCCTAAGGAACTTTGCCTTCATTTCCCTACGCGCTTCGCCTGAATTATATAGTCGCTGGTACCTTAATAAACGCGGGGCGTGACGATTCGGGAGCGGCTAATTATCGGCATCAGTCAACTAGAACGCCGAAGAACGGAGAGCGAAGCGTGAGCTTAATAAATCACGCCCCGAGTTTCTTAAATTGTTGGCGACTATGCGGCCCCATCGCACCTTGCGCACCTCGTGCGTTTGTTTACCCCTAAACGAGCCCCCTTCTTATTTTTTTACCCCGACCTCAATCAATGATGGTGAGCGCTTTGCTGCCTCGCAGTATTTGGCGCTAGCGCGTTACAAGTACCGGCGTTGTGGTAACGCGTTACTTTTATCTGTAACGTAGTAACGTCCTCGTTACTTTTTTCTCTTTCAAAACAGTAAGGGGTAGCTTACTTGCGTTACTTCTTTCAAGTAACGGGTAACGGAGTTGCGTTACTCGTTAAATCTTCTTCCCCCAAAGCCTAAAAAAAGAGTACACTTAAATGTTTCTGCTGTTTTTATATGCTTCGTTTTGCAATAAGTCTAGACGCAGACGACGCTACACCGACTGATGAAAACAATGGGACAGCATCAAAAGGGCACCATGGTGGTGTTGGTAATGTTTCTGTACGCGTTCTGTCGCCGCTTAAGCAATCGTAAAATAAGAAAAAGGCCCAGTGACTTGCGCCTTTGACGCTGCTGCATTTTCCCCACGTGGCACGTAGCATCAGCTGCGTCTGGACTTGTGCTGGAGAACGAACTACAGGCGCCAAGTCATTGGTTGTTTGCACTCATCCCAGGTACCTTCAGTATTCTCCGTATTTTCCCCACACCAAGAAGTCCAACCTTAGAAAAACCTATACGCACAAGTCCTTTCTCCCAGTGCTAAAGAACACTGTAAAAAAACGCTGTTAACGTTATTTTATAAATAAAAAGACAAACAGAAACGACATGCGCGATTACTTTTATCGGTAACAGTAACGGAAACGCGTTTCTTTTAGTTTGAAGTAATGTAGGTGGGTAAGACATTACTACCTTTTTGATTGCCGTGCTCTTCCTTTGCCTTCTGATTCGCCAAAGACACATTTTGGAACACTTGCTCGCCGTATACACTCAGAAAAAAGCTGTAGTCGCTTCTATCCTCCAAGGCACTTGGTAGAGGCCAGCTCTCTGCTACCTACGGAGGGAGCTCGGCGAGATCACAAAATTACAAACTTAAAATTTAAAAAAAAGAAGAAAATTCTGTCTTTGCTGCTAGCACTGAGCGTAGCTTATTTCACAAATGGCAATATTAATGCTTGGGATTGGACTAGTTTATATGCTTTGAATAAACTGCGCCACGAAGGAGCACGAAATAACGGCATAAAGACTATAAGAGGGGCGCGACATACTTAATCAATGTTTTGTGTGTAGGTCTCGTCGTTTTTCTGGTCTTAATGTCACTATTTGTATTCACTCGCAGCGCAATTTTATAAACATTTTGCAATGCTCAGTGCCACAGTGCAGACAGCGGAACTGTGGAAACAAGAGGACGGTCTTAGACTCCCTAGACGAAGACGCGGTGGCGGACTAAGAACGGCATTGGAGTCGAGAATCGTGGTTGATCTTGACATAAAAAAGGTTTGGATGCCCGTGCCACATTGGGAGGGGGGGGGGGGGGGGGGTCAGTAGGAGAGGGAATGACGAGATGTGGAGTGAGATTCAAAGCACCTACGCATATCGAAGACTCCCTTGCCGATAGAAGGTTTAAGATTGAAAATCGGAAACATAGCGTCCCGGGAGACACCCGACGCACGAGCGTACCCGCAGGGGCCAGGATGTCATACATTATACAACACGGCAATGGCAGTTACCAGAAACAGAGACTTAGACGTATAGAAAATTTCAGGGTTAAAATATTCGCGGATGATGTCACCCTGTGGACTGAAGGACGCTGACTCCACGGAAGACCAGGAGCACACGATGCAGCAGGTTATCGACAAAGGGATTTCGAAATACTTGTAAGAAATCGGGACGGAGACGTTCCCTGAAAAGAAGCAAAAGAAACAACGAATACTAGGTCGTTTTGCAAGACCGGAGAGCCACAGGAAATAAATTGCACATCAAGTAGAACGACTCCGACCCTTGGAAACAAGAAATATGGAAGCGACGTCCAAGAGATTCCAGGGTACTTGGAGTCACATTTGCAAGAAAGCATCTTGGAGTACAAAATGGCTGCTCGAACGGGAGAAGACATAGACCATGCACTGAAACTTATTCGCATATTAACCGGTAAGCCATGCAGTCTGGACAAAATAGCCATCCAAACCAAGACAGAGGACCTCGTGACATGCTGAAGGTTCTGTAGTCTGTTTGCAACATAAGATCAGCAGTTGATGCTCCGCCTCCGGAGCGAGCTTTCTACTTTCGGTAACACTTCCGGTGTACGTGAAGCAAAACACGCCGAAAGGCAACGAGCCCATGCGGGAGGCCCGGAGCATCTACTGCTGATCTTATGTCACCAACAGACTATAGTGTTGTTACTATACGTAAACCATTACCAAGACTGAGAGGAAGCCAAAGTGAAAGAATCAACAACCTAACCATCATAATGGTACCTACCTAGATGCACAGCTTTCAAAGAACTCAAAAATACGCGGCAATGAAAGAGATAGAGATGGTTAGAGGCACGACAGATCACAGATTTCTAACGCTGTGAGAGAACTGATCACGGCCGAAATGTCGCGTAAATTCTAGGCTACGCCTCGGAAGGCAGTTTTCCCGATTAACGGATGTGTATAGTTCATCTACCGTGGCCAGGAACATAAAACTGACTGAACACAAGTCAGCATCAAAGGAACAAGAAGCACGAAGAGAATCTTTCCAGTCGAAAGGAACGTCTAGTGTCTGACGGAGAATACTGAACACTAGAATATACGATACGGGGATGCCGTGAAAGACGCTGTGTTGACTCTGGGAGGGAGAGGACCTGTTCAAAGGAGCTTCGGACACAGAACCCGGTTAACCGGGCTAAACTGCGAGCGATCCAAGCCGTAGCCAAATACATAAGAGAAATGATCGAAACAGGCAACAAAGTCTGGATATTCACGAAATCACGAACAGCACTGAGCCGTGCCGGAGCTGCGGGGCGAGAAGTAGAACGGACATAAAGATCAAGAATAACGCGGAGGAGCTCAGGGAGCTGAACTCCACAATAATGTTCGAGCGGCTACCCATACACAATGATATCACGAGGAACAAGAGGGCTCACCAGGTTACTGCGGAGGCAGCTGGCTTGCAGCACCAGCTCCGCGCCAGGCCTCATCTCTCAGGCAGGCACGACGAGCGAAAACTATAGATCTAGACGAAATGGCCGAGCAAGACAAAGAAAAAGATAAAACTTACCGCTCTAGAAAAAAAAAAAAAAACGGTTGTGGGTCAATTATCTAAGAACATGAGACAGCCAATCACGGTGAACAGTAAACATATTAAGCGAATTACGTGTCTCAGAATTTGATTAGACCACATAAATGTTACGCCTGCAGGGACAATGCTCCATGGCATTTCGCTTGCGCATTGTTACTGATCACTTCTCATTTTCAGACCTAGTCGTATAGTGATCTTTGTGATCCGTTGGCATCCCTCTATCGTTGGCCACGATTGGCTGCTTTTCTCGTGTTTTGCAGAAAAATTAACTCGTTTTTTTTTTAGCACTTTAAGATTTTTATTGACAGAAGAGAGTCCCAATCCCCACCAGGTTATACAATACGCGAGACAGTTTGATTTCGACTACTTCAGGGCTGCAACTACCCTAGCTCCGGCGTATAGACCTTTCCTTTGGACTGTAGGATCACAAGGACCGAGCCTGCAAAACACGGAAAAAGAAAACCGTGCCACCGAAAGAACATACTCTGCCGATGCAAGCGCCTGGGCGACTTATGAGCAGATTCATGGCTCTTGCTACCGAGTGAAACAAAACAACGAAAAACAAAAAAAAAATCTTGATGAGCTGCATTCACCCCGAGAAACAGGCGCATCACAGAAAGGAGATAGTTCACTCACTGGTTTGCTGAATCAGGGCCCTGTGGGGTCCAAGCTACGTTCATCACATATTTACTTATGCCTTCCCATTAGCACTCTTAAAACTTTTCCCCTCTCGCCTCAGGGCCATCGACGCATAGGTGAGCTAACCTTTCATTAAATAAAGACATATTTTAGTTATCGATTCATTAACTCAGGTAACGTTAGGTTTGTCTATTCGCAACGTTTGTTTAATGATCAATATACTTTTCAAGTAGCCTTATTTGTATGCAAATGACGTTCTATCTCAGCAACAAAAGCTTGCACCGTCTGTAAGCCGCGAGCCTATAAAAGAATTAAAATTCAAAACAGAGAGGGTCGGCGGCCTTTCTTTTGTTTGTTTTGACATAAAACCCGATTCACACGCAGTAGTTAAAGGTATATGTATAAAACGTTTATCTTAAATCCCTCCCGGAGTTTATCAAGCTCCAGTGTGCCATCACTACTGGCATTAGTTTCAGTTTTAATTAGCCGGATTTGGGTACACGGTACTCTCTCCCGAAAACATAAACCCGACTAATTTTTTTATTTTGCGGACACAGAGTTTTTGCATACTGGTGTTTCACCAAGTCAAGGGCATTGTACTTTAACGATATATTTGGCAATGTGCGATAGCGGGAGCCCAGCTTGAGCGAGCAGCTTGTTCGAGCGTAATTAACTTGTCACTAAGTTGGAATCTCGAGCCATTCGTGGGCGTCGGGAGCCCTGATATATAATCGGAATGTCCCCACATTCTTCAGAGTTTTTTTTTTTTCAATTACGTTTTTTACGCAGTTCGAATGCTTTTATTGTATTAGTCTCTTGTTACCAAAAAGTTTGCGAGTTTGCCAACTCCGTCGAGTTGCTGAGCAGTTTGTTTCTGATTACTTCAGAGTCGAAGCTGGAACACTAAAACAGGCATGCTGTAAAAAGAATTACGGAGCGTGCCCCAGCGTGAAGGAAAAACAAACAACCGAAGGACGGAAAAATATTTTCATTTTGTTATAGTGATTGAAAACTTAGAAAATGGAGGGCGTGGCGTTCCCGTTAATCTTATCACCGCGCTTTAGTCAGTGAGTTGACAGTATGAGCCGATAGAAAAGAATGAAAGACGTTTACAATTATCTGTAATGCAGAAATTAAAACGCAGCTCTTAAAAAGGACGAGGAGACCGTATGCCCCTCTTCCCTTCATTAACTACTCCCTCCTCCTCTCCTCCTCCCCTCCCATTTAGCGGAGAAATTTTCTCTCTAAATTTAGTGGGAAATTTAGCGAATATTTTTCCGCTACCCTTAACAGAGGAATTGCGCGAAAATTTCCCGCTAAATTTTGCGGGGAAGTTAACGTCACGTGACCTCAACACAAATTCCGTTTCCCCGGTAAATTTAGCGGGGAAACTGTGACATTCCTTAGTTCAGCAGGCGCTGTTACGCCGACGCCGATGGCGACGCCGTTTGACCCGCAAACGGGCACCTAAAAACTGCTCTCTAAAACATCGATAAAAAAAGAAGAAGCGTGATAAAAGTGACAGAAAAAAACCCCATCAAAGAGGTCATCGCTATATTCAGCAAGCGTAAATCCAGTGTTGTCGGTACGCGTTTCAAGTAACGGCGGTACCGGTAACGCGGTACTTTTTCTGGTAACGTAGTAACGTACTCGTTACCTTTTAAAATGGTAACGGGTAACGTACTTACGTTACGTATATCGAGTAACGTGTAACATAGTTACGTCACTCTTTAAATATTTTTCGTAGTCGGTTAGCCGGTCCGTGAGTACAACTTTATTAGTGCCCGAAAAAGAAATCCGAAGCAGGGCGGGAACCGACTACGGGTCTCCTCCCAGCTTCCCTCGAAGACGGCGAGGATCCCCTGGACTCTGATGGCGTCCTCGGCCAGTCGTACTAGTCCTTCTTGTACCCGAGGGTCCGAGCTGAGCAGGGTGGTCTCCCAGCTCCCTTCATTTCTGAGCTGCCCCAGTAATTTATTCGCGAACGCGCCCCTGTCTATCTTACTACACTCACCCGCCATTTGTCTCAAGTTCGCCCTCTGCCCACGAAGTTTGCAGGCGCTCGTGTACCTCCCCGGCTACCACCGATTCAGTAAAGCCGGGCACGGATAGGTGTTCGTTTGCAGACGTCTCCACGCCGTGGACTGTCTCTTGTCATAGCCTCCACTAGCCCACAAAGCCTGGCAGTTCGATGGCGAA